>JAHBCN010011920.1:0-27963 GCA_019359885.1 Listronotus oregonensis
CCCCGAAATACAACGGAGGTAACAGTCTTTGAAATTATTTTTAATATTAAACACAATATCTACGGCAGCCACTACATTATCATTTAACAAAGCTGACCGAGTACGTAGTTCAGATCTTTTAACTTTTGCACAGTCACCTTTTTTCACGAAATCTGTCAACCAAAAAACAAAAGCTATTATCTCCTATGTAACATTTTTTTTTTTTTTTTTTGATGTTGGATATCCAGACATCTGTTCCTTAGTTGGACTGCTGTTTACACTTAGGATTGGAAAGCTAAATCTTCGTGCCATCCGTGGTTATAAATCGGCAAAAAAACTTAATGATTCAAACACTGGTTAGAACTTTCCATAGAAATTCGTTTTGATTGGTCGTTACCATTAGGGGCATCCATACTGAGCATTTTTTTCATATTTAATTCTTTCGGTAAGATATATTCAACCACTTTCCTTTGAAGTGACTTTAAGCACGGCAATTTTACGTACCTACTTTAACCCGCCGGCCGGTCGTTTAATACCATATTATGTACTTTTTAAATAATTTTTATATTAGTATGCTTTCTTTGGGAGTACTCGCCTTAAAATTCGATAGAAAATGGGACCACTTCGGTCCAGGTCCTAGGGTTTAGCAAGCTGAGCCTGCTCAGCCCTATTGACCCATATGAATTTGCAGATCGCCTGCAACAGAAAAAAAAAAACAAAAAACCCAACAATCAAAAAAACTTATCTACGTTTTGGTGGCAAGTTGGCCCCCGTTGTCAAGATAAAATCAAAAGAAAAATAAAATAAAAAGTTTAACTAAATTTTAGGAAATGGTGCTTTAAAATTAAAGGGATTTTTTTTTTTTTTGGGGGAAATTTAATCTTTTCTTATAAATTTTTCAGAATGTTTAAAAAAAATTGTACATAATTTTTTTTTTTTTTAAACATTGTAGCAACTTTATTTTCGTAAATAAAAAAACAAAAAGGGGTTTGGGTATACATGATTTTTGTTTATTTAAACCTATATTTTTAAAATACGTGATATTTGGGGAAAAAAATAATTTTTTTTTTAAAATTTAGGTAATATTTAAAATAGTTACAAAAATTTTCCAAAAAAAATTTTTTTTTTAAATGTAATACATTTTATGGGACAATTAACAATATGTAAAAATAATATACTACCCTTAATATCTTTATATATATATATATATATATATATATATATATATATATATATATATATATATATATATATATATATATATATATATATATATATATATATATATATATATATATATATATATATATATATATATATATATATATATATATATATATATATATATATATATATATATATATATATATATATATATATATATATATACAGGTCAAGCTAATTAAAGCGTGGTGAAAAAAACCTTAGTTTGTTTCATAACTCAAAAAGCTTACCCGATAGACAAAAAACAGTAAGCCACTGGAACCTAGGTAAAAATCTACAAAATATTTCTATTAAAAGTTTTTCTCTATCTCTAATAATAACCGACATACAAGACCCTCGTAAAATCGATAAAAATTCAAAAACACCTTGTATCTTCGAAACGAATTGAGTTAGCCTTGAAATTTTAACACATTTATATTTGTTTTAGAAATCCGTACTTACAATGTACAAACAGATTTGCTCTATGCCCTACGGTTTTTTTAATACCCCGTAAACACAAGCAAAATACGCCATTCTTTTCAATTAATTCCAAGGGTTAATTTCCTAAAATAAATTGGGGCTCTATAATAAAATTTCTGTTATAATAAAAATCATTCAAAAGAAAAATCTTTAATTTAATGTTACAGGCAGAAAACGTTTTCTTTTTCTTTTCATGTCATCCTTTGCGAAATATTTTCTCTAGGGGCCTTTCCAATAAACTTTTTTCTTAATAAAAATACATGGTATATAGCCTCGCTTCTTATTGATATTTAAAATTATAAAATGTCATCAGGTCTAGTAAACAATGTGATATTTTAGTTTTAGGATGTTTTTTTAGTTTTTTTTAAAGCTTTTTTTTTATTCCGTGCTTTTTTGTGTAAAAAGGTTGATATTTTAGGTATACTTGCCCAAAGCAATAAGAAATACTAAGCTGGGCTTACTAAGGCCTAATATTTTGTCAAAAATATTTTTGTTTATCGCAGTCATCTTTAGCGACATGTAATATTAACTTGCCAAAAAAACAATATAAACGAAAACACAAAAAATCTTACTTATAGGATCCCTTGTGAATGAAATAAATTTTATATAGGTGAAACTTTCAGACCATTAAGCAAACTCATTAAAGAACATAGAATATACATTAAAAACACAGAATTTTACTAATCAAAAAACTGTCAACACGCGTTTGATAACAACCACCTAAAAAGCTGGAATGCTTCTAGAATTGTAGCAAAGAAAACTTGCAAAAACGTAAGATAAAGAAAAGTGCATTTATATTATTAAATATAGATAAATGTGTAACATTAATATCTGTTGATATAAATAATAAATGGTTTCCTATGCTTGATGCTGAAGTAATTTTAGGTAAACTTAAAATCAATTAACACACCACACCACCTTTTTGTCTTTCTGAGAACTATAAATATACCAGTCAAACAACCTAATACGCCATTTGTAAGAAAACGTCATAAATTTAAAAATCTGTTAGAATCTCCTAACTTTTAATGCAAAATTTTCTTAGACATTACGTTTAAATTACTATTTTTTCTTTTAATTTAATCTTGACAACGGTGGCCGACTTGCCACCGAAACGTAGATTAGTGTTTTAATTTTTTGGGTTTTTGGAGGGTTTGTCTTTTTTTTTGTTGCAGGCGATCTTCAAGTGCATAGGGCTAAGCAAATTCAGTTCGTTATACCCCGGGACCTGGACCGAAGTGGTCCCACTTTCTTAAAAAATTGTAAGGCGAGCAATTCCAAAGCAAAACCAAAGAATATAAACCTCAATAAGAAGCGACATAATTCGAAGTCCCAAAATTTTTAGGAGGGGGCTAAGCTGTTTAACTGTCAACCCGCTGCCGGCAGCTTTTAGTCCGGGATTACATGTTTCGTTTAGTGCTTTGTTGAGTTTTATGTGCTGTTTCATTCGTTTCGTTCAGTTTTGTGGATATCTTTAAAAAGAGCACTAAAAGTGCATAGTATTTGTGATACTTGTAAAAATTATAGATCACAATGCGAATCTTTAGATGTTAATTCTTTGTTAATATACAGTGTGGGCTGATCCACACTGTATTGAATAAATTCAATATTAAATAAATGGGGGCTTATTCAAAAAATGCTTGGACATGTCGATTGGTATTTTTAATTGCGCATTTTTTTCAACTAAAACTGTTTATACAGGGTGTGTCATGTGACGGTGGCCAGTATCAGCTTTCTTAATTTAAATGCGACATCCTGTATATTATTCAATTTTTGGCTTTTTCAAAGCATTCTAGACATATTTTATGTACAATGTCCTATACCTATCTTTAACTGTTTCGTAAATATTAAGCGTTTTCAGGTTTATTGCATCTATTGCCTTTGTATCTTTGCCACTTTCGTGAGGGTTACTTTTTGTGCATATACCTACTAGAGGCAGCCGTGCCGCTCGGCTGTGGCGACAAGAGTGCAAGAGAGTAAGAAGAATAGCTGTATAACATTTCTCTCGCGCCTTGTGCTGATTAATTGGCGGAAGGGGTGTATACACCGCCGACAAATTAAGAGAGAGAGAGAGAGGCGAGAGAGGTTATACACCTATTCTTGCTTCTCTCTCGCACGCTTGTTCCCAAGGCTGTCTCTAGTATATATCTAGTATATGCACAAAAAGTAACTTTCAAGAAAGTGGCAAGCATGCAAGCACAATACATCTAAAAGCACCTAATATTTCCAAAATAATTAAAAATAGGTATAGGACATTGTATATGAAATATATCTAGAATATTCTGAATAATCCAAAAATTGACTAATATACAGGAAGTTGCATTTAAATTAGGAAAGTTAGTGTTGGCCACTATTACATGACACACCCTGTATAAAAGTATTTACTGAAAAAATGCGCAACCAAAAATACCGATACACGTGTCCAAGTGTTTTTTCGAACCCCCCGTTTATTTATTATTGAATTTATTCCATTTGGCTGATACACACTGTATTATAAAGCTTACGACACTACAAAAAACATTTATGGAGCGTTGCAGCACCCTCCCGTTTATTAAATATGTTTATGATTTGGAACATGTTTTTAAAACTAAGTTTGAAGACATTTGTATAAAACAGGAAGTTTCACATAAACTCTTAAATGAAATGGAAAGAATAGAATTTACCCATCCATGCAATGATTTCCCAAAAATGTACATTATAAAATAATTTATTAGGCTTAAAATATTTTATACGATAAAATATACCAATCGTGATCTAAAGTACCAGTCAAAAGATAAGAAAACTAAAAATTATATCACACATATAATCAATTTATAGTCACGGTAACAAGTCGATGTAACTTTCGGATTTTGTCATTTCAATAAACTGTTTGCCTACTTTTTTTTTAAGTCGCTCTTTTTTATCTCACCTTGAACATTCAAGCTCAAGCCTTGGCATTTAGCTGTTAGCTAAAATTGTTTATTTTAGTGATGTTTCGAAACCACCTTGATTATCAATATCTTCCACTCTATTCTTTCCAAAATATCTACTGAGATTTTTTCCAGATCATAAACCTACTTTTAAATTTAATTAATTTCATGGTAACGCTTTTTTATTAAAGCATGATGTACATTGTATATTAATATATTCTTACTAAGAAATTTTGTTGTTGTTACCAATATAGGAAATGCTAAATTATATGTTTATGTAATAAAAAAAAAAGTATATTGTAGTGTTTTTTTTACAGCAAAAATGAAAGTTAGTTATAGTATAGGTAAATATTAAGGTTTATAGGTACCGTTTTACAAAAAAAAACACCCCTCCACTGAATTTTTGACCTCAGAAACCCATAGAATCACATATCTTAAAACTTTTCTCTTTTTCTTTGAAATGGGTGATGTACATCAAGAATAACTAGCGGAAGCTAAAAACTGTATAATATTCGTTTTTTTTTTTCAAAATGTTATACAGTCAAATTAGTTAGACGTAAAATGGATTACAAAATTTAATTCTGCATAGGTACTCGAAGACCTCAAAAACCATATATTAAGACTTACTTATTGTTTTATTACAATTTTGAAATAAAGATTTCTTATAATTATTTTGCATCTGTTCACACAAAAATTACATAATATTAATATTTTTACGAAAAATTGCAACATTTAATACCCTGTAAACATCGCTTTGCCCAAAACTAATTTTTCTCAAAAATAATCTAATCTTTTTTGAGAATAACCAACCCTAAAAAGACTGCAAAAACTCCTTGAAAGGGACGATTTTTCAGGACTGCAACGTATCGTTATACATATAAATTTTTTTGTCCCGTGTAAAACTGAATTTTCACCGTTGATATTTCTCTCAATGTACCCCCAAGCTGTTTAAGTATCATTCCGTCTACACGTGACGTCAGAAATTTGGTTCCCATATAACCAATGCTATTGGGAACTTTATGTCGCTTCTTATTGAGGTTTATATTCTTTGGCAAAACTATGAAACATACATACAAAAAACTGACGTCAACTTAAATAAAATAAAGCTTTCTCATATAGTACAATAGAACTTTTAATTGTGGCCACGTCTTAAAGGCAGTCATACTTTTTAACAATTAGTAAATTTGGATTACTACCAGGCGTGTGCTGGGGCAATTTTAAGGACCGGGAAACTATTCATTTCTTGCAGGGTTCATAAGGCATCGCCGAACAATATTAACAAATAGAAAAACTTTTCAAAAATGTATGTAAGTTTACTAGATACTAAATACGTGCATTACACAACAAAGTTTAAACAAATATAAAATATTTAATGTTGAAATAATTAATATCTCAAGGTGTCACTTTATAATTCGAGTAAGTGCGGGCAGGTGGATCAACCCTGACACAATAAGGGAAAGTAAAGAATTAAAGGATTTGTTTTGGTTAACTAAAAATATTTACCTACTAAACTTGGCCAATCCATATAGGGAAGCTAAAAAACTGTCAAAAACAAAATAAAAATACCTAAAAAAAGTTTTTTTAAGTTAAATTAATTACTTCCGCTAACACATTAAGAGCAATTTGGCAAGTAGTCAACTTAAATAAAGGAAGAATTTAAACTAAAAATTTACCCTCTGATATTAGTTATTATAATGTTTCAATAATAAATTTGCTATTGGCAATTTATTTTGTGATTACTTTGCCAGTGAGGTTGAGACAAAGCTTGTTGATCTTTGTAATATTGCCTATGCCTTAAACTTGCATGGCTCTTATCTAAGGTCCATTTATATGCCTGAAATAACTGTTAATCTAAAACATAAAAAATCTTGTTGAAGCAATGATGACATGATGATTTACCAGCTTGTACATTAAAATATCTTTTGGACGTAATAAAATATTCTAACCAAAACTAACCAAAACTATAGAGTAAATGTTTACCAACTTGTTCTAAAATTTTTAAAAAATACTAAGTACTAAATTCAGGAATTTCTTAAGTAAAAATGGCTTAATAACAAGAGCTTAGCATGACTTTTTAGATGATCACTCAACGACTACAGCTGCTTATGACTTTGTTTAGTTTATTTACCTCTCAGTAGATAAAGGACTTTGCAGCATTATCTTGCCTTTCGATCTAACCTGAGCTTTCGACTACCTGGACAGTAAAATTCTTGTTAGAAAGCTGCACGGTCTAGGTTTTAGGGGTAGTAAAAATGATCTTTAATATTCATTTATAAAAAATAAAATAATTTGTGGCAAAATAGGTAAAGTGTTCTTTAAAATTAAGGAACAAAAACATGGTGTTCCCTTTGAAACCGTCTGAACTCGCTAAGTCAAACACTAATGAACGTGTGTTATTAATTTCCAACCAAGCTCGCTAAAAATTCCCAATTTTCTGTAAAAAACCCCTAAAATTTCCCCTAGATCAAAATTAAAAAAATAATTTACGAAATGACTTTATTGTCAGAAAATTTCAAAAATAATAAAAATAAAATCTCTGGTAACAATGGACATAGATAGCAAAATGAATTAACAAAAAAAAGTTTCTAAAAAAAAAAAAACAATTCTAAAAATTCTTAAAATCAATCTTTTTTATAAAGGTTTTCCTTTTATAAACTTAAATTTTTTAATTAATGAATAATTTTGGCAGATTTTTCCCTAGAAAGACGAATTAAACCCCTGCATTGAATGCCTCACTGGATGCAAACGACAAAAATCTGCTGTTGGCATTACTGTGGGGCAACAATAAAACTTGACATTTTTTTTTTCCCTTAGTATTTTGTGGGCAACAACCACAAAATACGAAAGAAACAACATCAGAGAGCTAAGTACGTTGATTTTAAATTTCCCCCAAAACCCCGTTTTTTAAAAAGTACAATGGTCAAACCATAACCAGGATAAAAGGGATTTTAGGTACTTGTCATTAGTATTTCATTTAATATTAAAATTGAAAAAGGCTGAATTCTAAAAATTGAACTAAAAAACAATCAAAGTTAAAAATTTCCCCTGTATTGATAAAATTCCTTTTTCCCCTTTGTGGAAAAAACCCGAACAGGAATAATTTCCTGGGTTGGAACTGGTGAATACCTATTTTTATTATTTAAAACGACGCCAAGGCGTTTGCCGCGCATCGGCGAGATAAAGGGGAATCCCTTTTGGCCCGTCCGCCCCGCCCGCTTTAAGACAAACGGAAACCCCTTATTTTTTTTTATAATTTCATAGACTCAAATCTGATTTTTTGAGTTTTTGAGTTTTTCGATTTGTTTTCCCCGGGAACAAAACCCTCTTTCGATCAAACCCAGCTTTCGATTTGCAGAAAAATTCTTGTTAAAACTGCACGGTCTAGGTTTTAGGGGTAGTATTAATGATCTTTAATATTGATTTATAAAAAATAAAATAATTTGTGGCAAAATAGGTAAAGTGTTCTTTAAAATTAAGGAACAAAAACATGGTGTTCCACAAGATAGCGTTTTATATTCCCTACTGTTAAATAGGAGCACATAGACCTATAAGGTGGCCACTACGATATCGGGATCTAACACCTCCAGATTTTTTTCTTTTGGGAGTGTTGGAAATAACATTTTTAAAGAAGCCATCTTAACCCGACAACAACTTGATCAAAAATTTTATGGGGCATTTGCAAAAATTAAAACATTACACGTTATAAATGCCTCAAAACCCGTTCAAAAAAAAATGTCAAGATTGAATTGAAAATAACGGAAGGGCTTTCGAACATTTGCGGTGATTCTCGTTATTTTTCCCTTAATCCCGTTAATTTTATTTTACTTTATTGTGCTTACTATTTTTTACTATTTTTTTGTCAAATTATATTGTGTAATGTCTTTCTAGCTACAATATCAAAGTAATAAAGTTTAAATTAATCGCATAGAAAACCAATATTATTCATCATATCTTATTTCCAAAAAGAAAATTTAAAATGATTTTTTAAGATTAAAATATACAGGGTGTTCAATTTAAATAATGAGTTTAGTATTAATAACTTTTTTTACCTGACCCAGTATACTTATTTTTTATTATCAAATAACCTGCCGTAGGGTTATTTACCATTTTACCCCTTTAACTAAGAAAATATAGAAGCATTTAAAAATTGACAATTTATTAATTTTCCCCGTATTTCTAATTTTTTAATTTTAATTTAACCACTTTAAGTTTGACCCAAAAAGAGCAAATAACTCCTATATTACTTTTTTGACAGCACTAGTTAGGTTAGGTTAGGTTTAAAGTGAGTGGGAATAACAGAACTTCTAACCGCAACCGATCAGTCTATTGTGGCTCACACCTTTTTATATTTCTTCCACCAGGTCCAGACTTTTAATAAACTGATGATCCTGTTGGGAGAGAGATCTTTCACTTCCCCCGGCAACAAGGTGTCATTGCTGAAGATTGCGAATCTGAGTCATGCCATTGCTGGGCACGAACACAGTATAGTTGGATCATTTTTAAAATGAAAATTCAGCGTCCTTGGAAAAGAAAAAAAAACATGAAAAGTAGCCAAAAGGTTTAATTTTTATTGTCGGTTGCCTTTGCTTTTTATATGGTCTATTATTACAGACACGTGGGAAGCGGCACATTATAAAAAGCAAAGGCAGCCGCAGTTGAAACCAAATCTTTTTTTTTTTTTTTTCTTTTCAAAGGACGCTGAATTTTCATTTTAAAAATGATTCAACTATATGAATTCTGCCGATTTATCCTCCACCATGCACGTGCGGCACTCTGAGTCTTCTGCTAGGCCGATTTTGTGCATGTGGTATTTCAATCTGCAGTGTCCCGTGTATCAGTCCTACTAGAGTTTTAAGGTGTACCTTTGATTGCTCCAGTAGTTTGACGGTACATTGTTGGTTCGGTGGGCTTATAAAGGCCTTCGAGTGTCTGAGACTCGGTAGTCCATGCCAGTACCGTAGATTTTCTCTTTGTAGCCATTCTATAAGATATACCAATGCGATGACCGGTTCCGGCCCTGAATGACAACACTAACGATTACGGTGATATCCTATAAAAGTGTCGAAAATGGACACCCCCTCCGAGAAAAGTCTCAAATATGGTTCTGCTTGGTCCTCGTTGGTTTACCCTGTATATTTCTGTTTATCTAAATTTATAATAAACGTGAAAATTAAATAGGCTTTATTTAATTTATATACGGTTTTGTTTAGCGTAAAAACCAGTAGTCGCAAAACAAACTAATTGAGCATTTATGCAAATACGATACTTTACATGTCAATGATTTAAAACCATAATTAATTATAAATACAGCTTAACAGCAAATACAACTAGTTAATTAATTTATTTTTTTTTAAACTTAAATATATTTTTATTTGCGATAAAAGTTTTTATTTTAATTTATTGCACAGACTAGTTATTATTAACATATACAAATAAATAAGCGATTATTGCTTGTACAATATACAACAACAAATTATTTGTATTTAAAATATACGGTAACTTTCAGAAGTTTGGAAAAGATCTTGTATTTTGTAAACGTCAATAAGGATAAACTTAAAATTTCTGCATATGTGCAGTGTTGCCAAATGTATACTTTTAAAGACAAGGTGTCTTGTAATCGCTATTACTTTATGTAGTTTCTAAAATATAACAACTCTTCATTTTTATTTAAAAAAATTAAAAGGGTGTTTCAAATAAATCCGATTTTTTTAAATCACCCTAAAAGAAAAAGACGAAAGATGTCAAGTCGGTGGGTCGGGCTGGCCAATTTATGCTTCTCCTTCGTCTAATTCACCTGTTTAAAACATGTTTCGGTTAAAAGTGTACGCACAGTTGGCAACATTGCAGATATTATTATCAAGTTGAGCGTATCTTAAAACCATTATATAGTTTTTTTACATTTTCCTTATGTGCCTTTTACGAAATAAGGGGCAGTATTGACATTTTTTAATAAAAATTTAGAGTTGCCTTATTTCGAGAACTACATGAAGTACAGTTTCATGTAGTTCTTAGTTACAAGCAAAGTGCTGAAGTCCCTGCAATAAAATTAACAGGAAATTGCATTTCAAAAAACGTAGTTGCCCGGTATATATTTGGCAAGAATGCACATATTCTCATCCAATAGGGCGTATCCTAGAACCACTATGCGGTAATTTTTACATTTTTTTGCAGTTTATGAAATACGAGACCGTTTTGGGACTTCTGAAAGACACTGTGTATAATAATACAATTCATTATCTAGAATAATTGGTGCAATAAATCATTAAAAATATTTTTATTGATAACTAAAATTTTCGGACATGGCACATTTAATATATTTTTTTGATACCTAGAATTTAACAGTCTACAAACAGTGCTATTTTTTAAAAAGTGGTGCTTAGAATAAAACAAACTAAAGTCAATGTACAAAAATTACTTTTTCCCGACTTTCTTTATGAAAAATCTAAAAAAATTGCCCCCTGATTTAAATCTAAATGATCGCAAAACTTTCTAACCTCAAAAACTGGTTTAAAATATTCAAAATTTATTAAGAAATACCCGTAAAAGCACAGAAAATTTGTTCTTATTTTTTTTAATTTATGTTACATAAAAAAAGATATGGAAAATTAATATATGTTCTATAGTTTTGTGGCGAATTTGTGTTAAAGTATATTTTCTTTGGGATTACTCGCCTTACGATTTAACTTTGTTCAGGTTCCGGGGTATAACGAACTGAGCCCGCTCAGCCCTATTGAGCCCCATGAACTTGCAGATCGCCTGCAACGAATAAGAAGAAAAACCTCTCAAAAACCCGAAAAAAATCAAGGACACTGATCGTGTCATTATTTCTAGGTCGCGTTTATTGTTTATTTTTCGCCTTGTTCCTCTCAAGGTAGATTCCAGGTCTGCCTTAAAGGCTCTCCAGTCCGTTTTTCGACGGTGGCGATATGTTTTTTCAATAGGTTCATATCCCCTATCGTAAAGTTTATGTGTCTATGATCTGGGCAACTTACATGCCAGTTGATAACATTGCTTCCAACGTAAGTTGTAGCTAGTGTTATATTTTTACCTCTTTTCGTCCCATTCACCGCTTTGGTTTGTGTTTGTGCTTTCCCAGGTGATGTGCTGTGCATTTGCATCGCATCCCAGGATGAGCTGGTCCATTTTCTTCACAGCTTCTCACTAGGTCGTCCATCTCCTCGGTTGGTGGTAGATCAGAATCATCAAAGGGTAGATATGCTGATCCGAAAATTGGCATGGCCTTATCCTTGGCATTCCCTTGGCATGGCCTTATCCCCTGACCTAATTTTAACAGCTACCAGGTCTCTAAAACAGAAATCAGGTAGTGGTAGTATCTTGATGTTTTTTTGACTATTATGCACGTTTTAGGGACGTCAAAAGTATATCAGTTCTCCTCCCACGTCTCCTAAACCACTTACCCTTTTAAACTAAATTTTTGGATTAAAAAGCCTGGAAATTTTGAAAGCTTTTGTATTATTTATAAAGGTTTGTAATATATGTTAAATATATAACAAATCGTCATAAAGAGTATAAAAGCCCTCAGAATTTCTAACTTTTTAATCCAAAATTTCTTTAAATTTAGTTTAAATTTATTTTTGATTTTCCATCTTGACAACGGTGGCCGACTTGCCACCGAAACGTAGATTGGTGTTCTTGATTTTTTTGTTTTCTGGGGTTTTTCTTCTTTTTTGTTGCATGCAGTCAGCAAGTTCATAGGGGTCAATAGGGCTTAGCAGACTCACTTCGTTATACTCTGGGATCTGAACCGAAGTGGTCCCATTTTCTAAAAAATTGGCAAGTAATACCAAACAAAACATACTAAAAAATGGAAAATGAATACCTACCCTGAGAAATAATGTATTACGTTGCCTCTTTTTCCAACTTTAAAATCTGTGTTAGAAATTATCATTATAAATGAATAAATCGATTTACGCGAAATTCGATGTACGGGGGTTTTGAGGATCGCTGATTATGAATTAGAAGTCAAATTTGCAAAAGTTAAGATGGGCAGTCCAATATGATGAAGTAAATATCGTAAACTTTTTCGATTAACTCCAGATTCAGTACATTGTGGTTTGGAGGTCGCTGATCACGAATCTGGGGTCAGATTTACAAAATTTTAATTGGTGAATTCAATATGGCGACCGAATTTTAAACATGTTTTGATTATATTTTTAAAAATATTGTTCGCCATAGTGAATCTGCTATTATAAATTTTGCAATTCTAACGGGATAATAAAACGATGTATATTTTCTTTGATTTTTTTAAGAATTAACTTTCTAACCATATTATTGGCCTTCCCCTTGACATTAAAAATACTATGTACTATGAAGAAGTGCACCATACCGAGTTTACAAAGTGTTAAAAGTTTTTCAAGAAATGTTTTAAGGGTCTCAATAACACTAAAATCTTGGACTTCCATTGTCTTTATTTGTTATTTATTACACAACGTTTCGGTTAATAATGTATTTCCAACCGCTTTCAAGTGATAACTAAAACTATTCTTATGAGCTACGACTTATATACTATCCCTTGTTCACCGAAGCTTGACCGACCTTTCACGGTTCAGCAACGCCTGCCAGATATTCGGAATATCGATGCTAGGCTTGCTAAATACATTTTAGTGGTTTACAATTATTACAGCTTCTTTAAATTTTCTTTTCTTCCAGTGGGTTTCTTTATGAATAGGTTTTGCTTCCGACCCTTGTATGCGGTGTTGTTTGGACCAAGCGTGTTCGGCAATCCCTGACTTCGACGTTTCAACTCGTTCCGTATGTTTTTTGTGTTCTTTAACTCTAACTTCGAGAGGTCTTTTTGTTTCTCCGATGTTAACCTCACCACACTTTCAGGGAATTTTGTAGATACAGTCATTATTTGAAACATTGTTGTCTGGTCTCGTTTTAGTAAGAATGCTTCTTAAAGTAGATTGTGATTTAAATGCTGTTTTAATATTATACTTATTCGCGATTCTACGGATGTTTTCCGAAGTTCCTTTAATATATGGAATTGTCATAAATATTTGGTCTGTGAAGTTTCGTTTAAGTTAGAGTTTTTTGTCTTATTTTAATATTTTCGATTGTTTTCTTTACAGCTTTCTCATGTGTCCGTTCTGCTTAAGATCCCAGTTATGTTACCTATTTCCTCTTGCAGCGATTCCTTACGTTACATAAGGTCATGCACGATTGTATAGAGTATTTAACCCCTGTTTTGTTTCGTTAAGTGATTAGAATTCTGTGTAAGTATTGTCCAGTGTGGGTAGGTTTTCTGTAGACTGAGGTTTGTATATGTCAATTATTTGCGCTAACTGAAAGGTTGCTTTCTTCTCATGAATACGGTCAGGATTTAGATTTTTAGAAACCTCGTTTCGTCATTACCGTCCATACAAGGGCAACGAATTTTGGTCTATTGCTGCTCAATTGTGCCAAACCATTCCATAAATATTTGCTACCACTGGGGAGAACGGTGAGCCCATGGGAGGTCCATCATCCTGCGCGTAGTATTCATCTTTCACCTGAAAGTAAGAACTACGGAGGCAAAGCTCCAACAGATCCATCACTCCATCCAGAGCAGGGTGGTGCGATCTACTAGTGTTTGATCTTCTTTAAGCTTAGCTTGGATAATATTTAACGATTCTTTCACTGGTACATTTGTATAAAGAATTCTATATCAAAACTAACAAAAGTATCGTCTGGTCTTATTTCTACACTTTTGCGCGCAGGATGATGGACTTCCCATGGGTTCATCGCTCTCCCCAGTGGTAGCAAATATTTATATGGAATGGTTTGAAAAACACGCAATTAGAACAGCACCAATCAAACCAAAAGTTTGGCTAAGATATGTTGACGATACTTTCATTGTATGGACAGGTAATGACGAAGAACTTAAAGGTTTCTTAAAACATCTAAATTGCCTCCGACCTTGTATCAAATTCACAATGGAGAAGGAGCAAAATCGGCCCTACCTTTTCTCGACGTTCTAGTCAAGCGAAATAATTGACATATACAAACCTCAGTATACAGAAAACCTACCCACACTGGACAATACTTACACCAGAATTCTAATCACTCTAACGAAACAAAACAGGGGGTTATACGTACTCTATACAATCGTGCAGTGACCTTATGTAACAGTAAGGAATCGCTGCAAGAGGAAATAGGTAACATAACTAGGGATCTTAAGCAGAACGGACACAGTGAGAAACTGGTAAAGGAAACAATCGAAAAATATCAAAATAAGACAAAAAACTCTAACTTAAACAAAACTTCACAGGACCAAATATTTATGACAATTCCATATAAAGCTTGGAAAAATTGAGATAAATAATATTAAAACGGCATTTAAATCACAATCTACTTTAAGAAGCATTCTTACTAAAACGAGACCAGACAACAATTTTTCAAATAATGACTGTATCTACCAAATTCCCTGCGAGTGTGGTGAGGTATACATCGGTGAAACAAAAAGACCTCTTGAAGTTAGAGTCAAAGAACACAAAAAAAAACATACGGAACGAGGTGAAACGTCGAAGTCAGGGATTGCTGCACACGCTTGGTCCAAACAACACCGCATACAATGGTCGGAAGCAAAACCTATTCATAAAGAAATCCACTGGAAGAAAAGAAAATTTAAAGAAGTTGTAATAATTGTAAATAACCAAAATGTATTTAGCAAGCCTAGCATCGATATTCCGAATACCTGGCAGCCGTTACTGAACTGTGAAAGGTCGGTCAAGCTTCGGTGAACAAGGGATAGTATATAAGTCGTAGCTCATAAGAATAGTTTTTAGTTATCACTTGAAAACGGTTGGAGATACATCACTAACCGAAACGTTTTGTAACAAATAACAAATAAAGACAATGGAAGTCCAAGAGTTTAGTTTATTGAAAACATAACACTTTCAAGCAAATGTTTTAAGGGTGTTGGGTAGAAAGATTCTCAGTAGTTCATTGGCCAACGAAGTCACCAGACTTGAACTCATTGGATTTCTTACATTGGAACTATTTAAAGATTTAAAAATATTGATAGCTTCGATATTAAGAGAGTCTTTCAAAGTGATTTAGTTTAAGACATTCTTAAAGAATTTCAATTAATACCTCTTCTTTAAATCTTGCAAAATAAATTTTCTTTATTCTTTGGTACACTCAACGTTTTTGTCGCTACCCTGTATACTGCTGGTTTTTTAGTTTATTACCATGAAAAACTTTTTCTAATCAAAATTATTTTATTTTGACTCTCAGTAAAAAAAAATCTCTTTTGGCAGGAACTGCGTGGGACACGCTGTATAAAACCCACATGTCGGCTACCACAATAAATTTCCTTTAATTCAATTCAAATAGAAAATTAATTAAAATCAAAATTGCAAAAAAAGTATAGAAATTAAAAGAATATTCAAAAAAATGGTATGTAACCTAATATTAATAAAAATATATAACCTTCATTAAATATTAAAAGCGTACAATATTGGGTTTCACTCGCAACCTTTTAAGAAAACATTTCAGACAGACTCGCTAAAAAATATAAAATTTTATTAACAAATATCCCGAAGAGATTTTTATTAAAAGAGATTATGTTTTCATTTTATGCCTTCTTTCTATATCAAATTTCGTTTCGCGAAGAGGGAGATCGTGCAAATAAAAAATATCGAGTGTTTACTCATTTCGCAGCTGACGCCTGTATGCAACATAAATCCGACCCTCTTGGCCGGGTTTTCGATTTTCGTAGGAGCCACATCAACAGTTTATTGATGGCCTATAAAGCAATAAATCCGCCTAAATTAACATTTACTAGCATTCTTATTGAATTTAAATAAAAAAGTGATTTATTATCGAACGACTGAAGTCATAAATAGATAATAAAACTTTAATATCATTAATCTTATCCCGGTTTACTACTTAACTTGTATATAATGGAGTTAATTAATTATTTTCTGCAGAAACTTTTTGGAAATATTTGGTTAAAATATTTTGACTGGTAAATACGTGTTAGAAAAATATACATAAAATTTTTCTTTATTAAAAGGTAAAAAAAAATGTTAGGGCTAAAAAACCTTATCATTACTAAAAAAGGTTTAATTGATTAAGAGCAGTCATTTCCCAAACATTATCAAAGCAGCCTTTTTTAAATACATTGAATAAACGACCCTAAAACTTATCCCCAAGACAAAAGTGGACAAAAATAAAACTAAACTTACAACTTTATTGGTTATCTTAAATTTTATTTTAATACCCAATGTTTGAATGTGCTGTAACACGAAATACGGTTTAAAAAATTCAACATTAATTCAATCAATGACCCTTCCAAGTGAAAAGTGTACTTCTCCCAGACTAGCATTTCATGGAATAATTAAAGTCTACTCTTGTGACCCCGACATTTTGTTGAATACATACAATAAGTTAATTCCATGATATTCCGAAGCTCTCTCATGGAATTCGCTATAGTACCACTCCTGGTAACTATCTCGTACCTAACAGTTTCGGCTCATATAACGGCTGTCCAATAAACTAAAGTTCGAAAAGCTTTTAAGGGAAAAGCGGTACCACAGTAATATAAATATTTTGCGACCCATCAGCATTCCGTTTAAATATTCAAAATATGGAAAATTACAAATTAAGTGATACAGTTTTATAATTATAGATGCAAAAAATGGCTAACGTCTGGTGCAGTTTTAAAAAGAAAAAAGTCATTTACAGTGAAATATCTTAAAGTATGGTCCCTTTAGCATTATTTCCAATAAATGCCACAATGTGTTGTTTAAAGGAAAGTATTCAAACAAAGCATAAGCCATCAAGTTCATTTGATCTATTTTTAATATACAAACATCATTTTTATATAAAGATTTCTAACGTAGAATCCCATTTGAAGAAATGCTGAACGTACTCAAAAGAATCTTTTCTATTTTAACCCTCTAAGATAAGCCATTATTAACTAATTAAAAAAGTTTATCCCGTTCCAAAATAAGCTATTATTCCAACTAATCTGCTCAAGAAAATTGATTTTTGGCCAAAAGCAAGCTAACTGTACATTAGATGATCGGTCAAAATCTGCAAAGTTAAAACAATACTTCAAATATCAGTCCAAAAAAATTGTGACATAGCATGACGTATATTAAGCAATTTGCAAAATCTTAATAAAGAATACTATCTTCTTAAAGGTAACGAAATGAGTATATCAACTGTTCAAATTTATGCTAACGTTTGCTAAGTTGATTCACAATGTGGCATTCAAAGGAAGAATTTTTATTTTCCTGTTAACCATCTGAGACCAATACACTGGAAATAAAGTTTATTGCAACAGTATCTTGTGAATCCGCAGAAGTAAATCAAATGTAGTTGACTGAGAGTTAAAATGTAAATTAGCTATAATGACGGACTGGCACCTTACCAGCGATTAATGCAAACAAGACAAATCAATCATAAGAAAATACTTGACGATGATTCACCTAGAAATAAATGACCTAATAGACCCACTGACAAAACAAATTGTTTTCTACATCGAAGCTCTGCGTCAAAATGCTGTTACCTCTAAATGGACTCGTGTTTAAGAAAGAAAACATCATTTAAAGTTAGCTATAATTCCTATTAGGAAAATTTAGCAATCTGTTTTTCGAAAAATGGAAACTTTTGGGTGCTATATTTCAAGAATCTTCTTTATCACATCGTAAATAAGGTGGCTAAATTATAGTTAACAACGTCTTAAAAGTATTTCTCTTAAACAAACTTTTAAAAATGATCTACTTTAAAAGATAGATAGTCATAGAAAATTTCAATTTTCCGATCTATTTGATGCTTTTGATAACTAGGTTATCACTTGCTGAGTGATTACTCTGAACAATTAAATATTTGAACAGGTAATTTGAAGGATAAGCACATTAAAATTAAGCCAACAGATAATTTAATTAAGTAGTGGTTTATAAGATAAAATCATTTATATACTTCATTTTTTGGAACAACGCTCATTAACTTCTAATTGAATTCAGATGAAATTATATAAAAAATAAAGTTACAATTATAAAATTTATAAAGACAATTTTGCAGAGCTATGCAAGATTTTAGCTTGATTGAAACAAAAGCCTGTGATTATTTCCCCGAAGAAATTCAAAACAGTTACGAAGTTACAGATGGATACTAATCCGTTTTTAGCCGATTCCTTTCAAATGCTGAAATACCAATAAACATGAAAAGAACAATTTATTGAAATATCAAGTGATGGAATGTTCAACTTATTTTTTCCCAGAATGGACGATTTTGGTAAAAAAGATAAACAGGAATACCCTCGTTATGGCAATGAAGCTGTAAAATGGCTGGTTCATTTGTAGAAAAATCAGCTATTTATGTGAGTTAAGTTTCTGTCTATGACTATTGACAAACAAAAGTGAAAATCGTCTCGTATGAAAACGATATAATTGTGTGTGTCTCAAATACAGCCTAGTTGAAAGACTGGTTTCAAAAAAACAGGCGCATAGGTCTCATTAACATTGTAATATTTGACTTTATTTTTTCTTTTATTTTTAAGAACTTTTTAAGAACTTTTTAATATTTAGTTTTTTATGTTGTTTGATAATTAATTGTTAATTTTTATTTGGCTTTGATTAAAATAAAAATGTATGATTTAACAAAGTAGTGTTTTTGTCTTATTTGAAATTTCAGCTTCTGATGATTAAGTTGAATGTGGCATATGACATCTATTTGAATATGTTTTTAATGGCATATTGTCTGATGTGGTTTTCACCTAAAATAATTAACCATTTTGTAGTATAGTGCTTACTTTACCATTTCTTTGACTTAAACCACAAACTTTTTTTAGTAATCATTCTTAATTTATACCTATGATCAGGTCGTTTTAATTTAAAAATAAGGTAAGTTATACTAAATGAGCTATTGCCTCCTTTTTAGTCATTTGCGTTTGTAACCATTGAGCAGACATTTTGGACAATGTGATACATTTTGATTAATTATTTTTGTTTTCGTAACTATCAAATTAAAATAACCCTATTTTAGGTGAGTATGTGAATGTATGATTAACATCTTAAAATAAAAATTACAAAAATATACTAACATTTGGTGTGTTATGACAGTGCTTTAAACATGCGACGTTTAAGGTGACATACAAAAATAGAGATTTTACTATAGTTCAGTCACCCCAGGGTCTGCATTACACTGGAAACACTGGATTAGAGGACCCGACGCATTTCGGTTAAACAACCATTATCAAGGGTCTGTTTTATAGCTACATGAATTAAAATGCCTAAAACTTAAG
This sequence comes from Listronotus oregonensis, assembly GCA_019359885.1. Lineage (NCBI taxonomy): Eukaryota > Metazoa > Arthropoda > Insecta > Coleoptera > Curculionidae > Listronotus > Listronotus oregonensis. Next base: position 19,825 of record JAHBCN010011920.1, read on the forward strand.
AATAAGTGGAAAAATAAAACTAAACTTACATCATTTTATTCTACTTATTTATATTAAGACGCCCAATGCCGCATGTGCATGGAGGGGGATGAATCGGCAGAACACATACTGTGTTCGTGCCCAGCAATGGCACGACTAAGATTCACAATCCTCGGCAATGACACCTTGTTGCCGGGGGAGGTGAAAGATCTCTCTCCCAACAGAATCATCAGATTTATTAGGAGTCTGGACCTGGTGGAAAAATATAAAAAGGTGTGAGCCGAGTGTAGACCGATCGGTCGCGGTGGAAGGGTGTTATACCCACTCACTTTAAGCCTACCTACCTACCTACATCACTTTGGCACATGGCGAACGGCGTCAAAACAATAAAAACATAAATTTTACGAAAATTCACTACATTAAATAAAGAATAACAATCAATTCCTACATTTCAATAAAATGGACAAAAAAATTATAAAAATAAAGTGATGCGGTTTAATATATTTGGATCAGTATAAAAATGAGAACTCGGTTTTTTTAAAGAGAGAAAACATAAAAAGTAGCTAAAAAGTTTGATTTAAACTGGCGATGGCGGCCGCCTTTGCTTTTGATAATGTGCCGCTTCCCGGATGTGTCTGTAAAAATAGTCCATATAAAAAACAAAGGCGGCCGCCAGTTCAAATCAAAGCTTTTTAGCTACTTTTTATGTCTTTTTTTCCCTTCCAACTATAAATTAATATTTTTATATATTAAAATTTTTCAGTAGGAATCCCAAGAGATAAAAAGTTGCCTAAAATAAGTACTAATTTAATTTTGCTTCTTTTTAACCCTCATAAATCAACCCCTATTAAAGCTTAATTAAAAAAAAAGATTTACCCCCCAAAAAAATTAAGCTATTATTTCAGACAGGGTAATCTGCATTTCTTATAAACTAATTTAATTGATATAAATATGAGCGTACAAAACAAGCCCCATAACTAGCATTCAGGCAGAAGCATCAGAACCACCAATTCACATGAGGAGAATGTATTTAAGTCTTAATTATGCCGCTTCCATACTATCTAACATTCCCGTCAAACATCACGTCATCGCGTCCAGATTTCGAACAATTTACCAAAGAACAAAAAGAATACCAGTCCCATTCTATGAAAGGCTAAATCGATACATTGACCACCATGATATCCAACTTTCAAAAATAATGCCGAATCAAACCCTAAACATTCCACCATGGAGCATACAAATCCCGGAATGCAATACATCCCTAACCATATTTTCCAAGTCTGAAACATCTCCAGAAATAATCGTGGGCAATTTTAAGAAGCTCTTATTAACAAGCTATGAAAACATTCCTATAATCTACACAGACGCGTCTAAATCAAAGGATGGTGTTGGAGCTGCAGTAGTTACTCCAACTGAAACATTTTACTATAAATTGCAGGACTGGTACTCAAGTATCAGGAGAATTATGCAATCCAACAAGCACAGGGTATATCAAAACAAGACATAATGAAATATACTATAGCTATGATTCACAGCTCAATACAGGGACTTCAGCAACTATATCCCAGACACCCACTTCTACAAAAAATAAAAGAGACTCTACACAACCTTCAGAGTCAACAAAAATGTGTTAACTTCATATGGATACCATCACACATAGGTATTAAGGGAAATGAAAAAGAAGCAGCTAAAGAAGCTATTTTTCAGCAAAATATAAGCAACAATGTTTCAGTACCAAGTAATGATGCTAAAATGTTTTTCAAATTAAAATACAGAACGTGTGGCAGAATCATTGGTCAAATCAGCATACTAAGTTAAATGAAATTAAACCCTACGTCAAACCTTGGAATAACAACCACCACAACCGAAAAGATCAAGTAATACTTACAAGATTACGAATAGGACATACGAAATTTAGCCGAATATTTCATTAAGAAAATTGATCCACCAGTTTGTGCAAAGGGTGAAAATAACTAACCGTAATGCACATATTTGAGGAATGTCCAGAATTAACACAACTGCGAAACAAAAAAAACCCTTTAAAACCATGGTGTCGTAGAATTTTTGGGAAAAATGCCAAATTAAGAAGAAGTTTTTAACCGAGATAAATTTAATGAATTATGTTTAAATAATAAGTATTAAGTTATTGAACTTTTTTAGAATTATTAATTTTTGTTAACAAACTTTGAAACCACGTTGAGGCTTAATTTTTTTGTAGTTGATGAGGCCATAAAAAAAAAAAAAAAAAAAATATATGAAAATAGTACAAAAAAATTTTGGGAAATTTAGCATTTGACGAACAAAAGCTAACCATTAATAAGTCGTAGCTCGGTCCGTATTGGTTGTAGAGAGATTATAAAAAAGAGTTTTTTTTTTGTTTTTTTTATAGGCTAAAATTTTTTCTCTATACATTTTTTTAAAGGTTATTCCATAAACCCAAAAAAAATGTCATTTTCCCCAATCGCGAATAATTTAAAAAAATATTTTTTTTCAAAAAATGTATAGAACTTTTTTTTTCAAAATTTTTTTTTTTTATCGATTCCTTTGTTAAAACAAAGTAAAAAATTTAGCCAGGGGTTTGGGGGCAACCACCCCCAAGATAAAAGCACAGCTTAACTAACAACCAGCGGGAAAGACTCTCAAGCGGCACCTTTGATGTATTGGTTTAACAAAAAAAGAAAAAAAGGGGAAAAACCCAGCCCTTCCTCAGGGGGATAGAAGTCGGGCCCTATTGGTTTTTTCTTTTTTTTAAATTTTATTATTGAGCAGTACCGTATTATCAGTTTAATTTTTTTTAATTTCGGGTGATATGCTGTTTAGGTGATTAAAAACTTTTTAAAGGGAAAAATTAAATTAAAAAAACAAAAAACAATATAATATAAATTTATTTATAAAGAATATATTTACAGTTTAATTTCACGAGTCGAAAAAAAAAACAAAAAAAAAAATGGGGTCAATTACCAAAAAACCAAAAAATAAAAAGTAGATTTTTAAAAATTAAAAAAAAATTTACAAAAAATACATAATATTTCAACAGAAATCCAAAAAGACAAACGGGGATTTTAAATCGTTTAATATCTGGGTTTTTATTTTAATTAGTAAATTGAAATCAAACCATTTTTTTGGGTTATAAAATTTTTATTGTTTCCCCCATATGATCAATTTTTTTTTTGTTTATTTTTTTTTAAAATTAAAGTTAATTTTTTAAGAGTATAAAAATGCGAACTTTTAAATAAATTTGATTGCATATTTTTTGGGGAAATTTTTTTTAACATGGGTGAGATTTGGTATTTTTTTCGCATATTTTAAAAATTTTCCCGGAATTTCCGTCACTTGTGATTCGATCTAGATCCCGCTGTAGATACAGGTGAAGCCGGGATTATGACTTTATTTTTAAGGGACGCGGATTTTTGCAAACAATGGTCGAGAATAAGTATGATCTTCAATTTTAAATTTGTCTTGAACCGACTTCATAATGGGAATAAAGTGGGAATTGCGTTAAAAATTCAGTCAGAAGATGGTTTTTTTAAACATTTTTTTTTCAAAATGATCTAAACACAACCTGTGACTATTATTAATTTTGTGTTCTCCATTAGGTCTTCATTACCCATATTTTCCCCCAAAAAGAAAGCATTGATTAATGTCAAGATATATCAACACGTATTGCAGTTAAAAATTGCATATGGTTTAATGCTTAAAAAAAAGAAATGGATTTGTCAATTTATTACTTTCCCGAAATACGGGTTTTTTTCAAATGCAAATATTTTCTTGAAATTTGACTATTTAGGGTAATAAATTTTGGGTAAAAAATATATTTGCTAATTTTTTAATTGTGAAAGCCGGGTATACTTAAAAATTTGATTAAAGTGCACCCAAGAACATTACAAAATTTCATATATCGTTGAAGTTACGATTAGTTGCTTTCCCGGGCTATATCCCTTTTGGGAAACCGAAAGAAGCTCCTATTTAAAATTGTTTTTATACACCCTTTTGCAGCACAAACGTGTCCCCCCTTTTTTGGGAAAATCGTCATTAATCAAAATCACAACCACAACTATAAAAATATACTTATTAGGTACACCAAGTTTGCACCCCCTATGTCCACTGTTCAAAAAAACTAGTAACAAAAAGATCATAGCGAAGAAGCCGGAAGCTACTTTCCGTGTTTTAGCCCAAAAAGGCGACATGCGCGGGGGATCAACGCAAAAAATGCGCGCCATCGGGGAAAAGTCCTTTCTGGTTGTTTTATAAGCTGTGATGGCCTCTCGGGATAATAATGTTTTTTTTTTTGGGAATTTTTTATTTGACAGAAAATTTTAAAAAATGGGAAAACTATAATGTTATAAGTACCAAATAAAAAAAAATTATTCTTTGGGAAATTTAAATAAATACCTAAATCTATATTAAAAAAAATTTAAAAATTAATCAAGTCCTAGGCTTTTTATTGTACCTAGTACCGATGCTGCATTACCCCCCTTGCACAGCTAAACCAATTTTTTTTATAATGCAACTACGAGATTTTTTAAAATTTTTTTTCAAAAATTTTTTTTTTATAAATCCCTTTTCGAGAACCAAGGGGCCAAAAAATTTCCACAGAAAATGAATTTAAGCAAAAAAGGGGGTTTTTAAACTTTTTTATTTTAAGTGTTTTTTAATTTGCGGGTGTGTTGTCCACACACAGGCAGACCAAGCCAGAAAGCGATGGAAATATGTTTTGTTATCTAACAAATTTCGCAAGGTCGAAAATGAAAGTGCGTTAATTCAAGCATTACTTTTAGGGGCCTGAAGAGCAAGTAGACGTGCCTAATCTTCACTTGCCTGATATGTTTCATACTTTTACCGGTGGAAAATGCGCCAATAAAGTTTTAAAAAGGCCAGCATCGTGATAATTTTGCAGTTAAACTAAATTTCATAAAATCTTTTTTTTATAAGAAAAATAGGGAAAATGTAACCTTTATACACATTTTAGTTTTTTATATTCTATGCACAAAAAATAGAATGGTGTTTTAAATTTTAGGGACCCAAAACATTATGTTTTTTTTAAGGAAGGGATTACTTTTTAAATCAAAACCGTATTATGTAAATTGAAAAGTTTAAAAAACAATCTTTTATTGGATACCTTTTTGCAAGCACAAAGCAAAAAATATAATATTAAAAATACCAATTTTTAATACATAAATAAATCATTGTATTATTCAACAGCCGTCAGTTTTATTTTATTTTTAAAAATCAATATATATTTCCACAATGCTCTATAATAAAATAAATGACGTTATATAAAATAATCCCTTTGATGTCAGACATATTAATTTAATATTTATTTTACATTATATTGCCGCAATATACCACATTTATTTTTATTTTCAAACTTCTTTTGATCTAATGGATGAAAACGACAGTGTGTATATATTGCAGAACAAAAAGTGGACGGCTACCAAAGTGACAATAAACTATGAACAAACAAAATATAAACATCAAAAGGAGCTTTAATAGGCAGAGATAATTCATCAGAAATGCTGCATGCGTTCGCTTTAGTAAAAAGTTTTAAGCTTCGGCGAGTTATATTCTCGCGAAAAAATAATAAAAAGCCATATGAAGGCAGTCGGCCGTGACATTTCTAAATTTTTACTACGTCTGCTGTCAAATTTTTTCCGTTTATAATCTCATCATATCTTATTTCAGACAACTTTATGTAAAAAGTTGTTTGAGTTCCTTGACATAAAACCAAACATATGAGTCTTAAAAAGCCGGGAATAAAGTAATAGATAAGCGTTCAGATTTTGTAGCGTGTCGATACAGAAAGAATTTTTTAAAGATTTTTAGAATAGGCCTCTTAAGGGTATGCTCAGCGCAAACGCTTAGGGCCATGTAAAAAAACGGCAATATGATAGTTTCGGGAACTTTTTATAAATATGGCTGGGCAACAAGCATTATCACCTTTAATATTAGTTCAATTAAATAAAAAATTATTTGTTGGTGCTTCATTAGTGTATCCTACCGTAGAAAACCATAATTGTGCTCATTTACGATGATGGTTGATGGTGCCATGGTCGTCCTCAAGGAGGAAATAAAGCTGAACTAGTTGAAAGGTCAGGATAGAAATAATTTAGATGTCAAGTGGAATTATATTTTACTTGTCATGATAATAAGTAAAAGTAATTACAAAAAGAAAAAAATAATCTTATTTCTATTGTCTTCATCATCTCGAACCTCGGTGTTAGCTTGAATTACTTTTTCCCAATGATGGTTATTTGAGGTAAATATTGGCTCTTCTCGCGGAAGGCCTAGAGGATTGTCACCCTCACTAAGCCTCCGCACCCTTTTTGTTACTCCAGCTAGCTCTCTTGATGTACGTGACACTCTTGTTGCCCATGGCTGATAAAGCGCGTGGACTTCCTCGCTATTCCCGTCCAGGCCGGCGTCTCAGGACGAGATAGCGGCAACTAGTCCCTTTCTCTGATAAGTAGAAGTCTGCATGATGACTTTCACCCCACGGCCTACCGTGTTTAAAGATGTTCTTGGCGCCTTCTTTGTAGAGGCCCTCCAGGTCCTCTAAACCTCCAGGCCAACTGCGGCCGATGGTAAATCTTGTTGGTCTGCTTTTCGTAGCCCTTCCTATCCACTCCCAAATCAAAATAACCGGGGGCCGACCCTGGCATCGGTGTATTCTGGTCGTCCTCTTCGTGGCGCACCTCCAAGGTGCCTTAACTCTTCAGGCTGACCTTGGCCAAAGCTGGAATTTTGCATGGAGCTTCCCTATAGCGCCCTCTATTCCTCTGCACTGAATAGCACGAGGTCCGCCCACGCCCCTTGTCTCTTCCCTCCGAAGACTTATTCTACACCCCCAGGTGCCCTATGTCTTCAGGCCAACCTTGGCCACTTATCCAGATGGTGGATACCGCTTCCTCTCTTCTTCCTACACCTTCCCTGAAGGGAATGACTCGCGGCCGCCCACGGCCTGGGTCTTCCTAGTCGCGTTCCTCCTTCCAGCACTTCCAAGTGTTCACATTTCCTGGGCCATCCGCGGCCTGATGCCCAACTCCCTAAAACTTCTTCCTGGACCTCTAAACTGCTTCCTGACTTATTCCCATCCGTGGCCCTCCACGGCTGCGGACCCAAAGTAACCTGGAGCACTTCTCAGGGATCGAGACGACGATACTTCCGCGTTTAAGGTGATAGCCGGCTCTATTCTTCCTTCGAAGTCTCCTCTTACTCGGCAGAACTGTTTCGTTTCCTGAAATAAGCCAGAAGCTTACGATTTCTTTATCTCTGGGCGCCGAGGAGGTTTGCAAACCTTCGGCCGCGCGAGCACAACAAAGTTCCAATCAATCAAAAACAAACAAAAATAAAACTCCAATGTATACTAAACTCTTCAGGTCCCGTTACCACATCCTACTCGATAACAACAAAAACGGTATACTATAAATCCCGCGCAGATTCCCAAATCTGGCTGTCTGAACAAAAATACTAATTAAACCTGGGAGATAATTTCCGGTATCCAGAAGATGTGACCTCTTCAACGGTCTGACATCGACTGCCTGATATGGGAGGCGAAGCGGTATTTATGGATACCGTAACACTATGTTTTTAACGAGATTCTAGTGATTTTTACCTACGACAAAATTATTACTTGAGGTTATTTATATATATTTATAATTAATTTAATATGTAACCTTATCAGTAGTTTTCTTTTTTACACAACTGATGAATTCTGGATATTCGGTTGTTGGAACACATTCTCCTTCAAAATGAAGTGAACAAATATTTTGTTTTTATTAACATTATCAATTCCTTAAAATCGACCATCACCTTGTCCATACCGCTTCACCCACAAATCGCATTTAGCACATTTGGGACAAATTTTTAGGTGCTTTTGCTTACTTACTTTAATCAGTTTTCGGCGATATACACTACAACACTAAAAACAATCTGGCACCAACGCATATATAAACATAGTTGCCAGATTTTACAAACAAGCAGTTAGTCATTCAGGTTTAATTGAAAATAGTACAGCCAGAACAAAAATTTGTGGGCTAAGGAGTAACGACACAGTGGAACGATATCATAAAACGTGCAGGAAAAATTTATTTAATAAAAATTGTTCAGAATCATTTAAGGAATATAACCAAAACAAGGCTTTGGAAAACTAATAAAATAATA
>JAHBCN010011921.1:0-27852 GCA_019359885.1 Listronotus oregonensis
TTCACAATACACCACTTTTAGATCGTTTTTCAGTATCTGCACTATCCATATTATTAAAAGAAGTAGTGAAAATCACAAGAAATATCTTTAAAAACTAAGCAAGCCAACAAACACAGGTCGAAAATTGAATGTGGTTGAATGCCGTCAGTTTATTGTATGTCACATGTTCGATATGGCCAAATTTGCAATTTCACCATTTGAATGCATTCGACGTAAAGTTTGTGCAAACCAGGTGACGTGCGCTCTTTGTCATTGCTATTACTGTAAACAAGGATAGACAATGATTACGACCATTGTAAGACTCGCAGGTATAAAATGAGCAGTTACCAGCCTAATGGCCAATACCGAATCACAATCACCTGTTTATCCCTCTAAATTGGTCGCGAATTCTATCTCTCTCGGATTTTATTTGCTTTGTCTTACTGTCTCCTCTTGTTGAAAACAATTATTACTCTTTGACTACGATTCGAATAATACTACATAACCCAGATGATAAATCAAGCGTTAAAGATTTTAACACGGAGCCCGACCCGTAAAATATAATTTTTGCCTTATTTTAAAGTGCTGTAACTCTTATCCAAATAAGCTTTTGGTAAATATTTTTCAAATCCTAATATGTTATTTCTGAGATCAACATGAAACCACACTTAAACTGAACATGTTTTTGAACTGTATTCCAAAACATGCTATGCTTGGCTTGATCTTCATAAAGTTTTTAAATGTGATGCTTGAGGAAACCTTATAGTCTAAGAGTCAGTGAACCATCCGACTAACCCATTTCCCACAAAGCTAGATTTTTTTTTAAATATCATTTTACTATCGGTCAATTATGAAAATACCGTTATGGCAGGTATCCTTCGGTTACTTCATCATACCTTAAATTTTTAAAAATGTAAAAAAAAAATTTTTTTAACCTGCCTCTACAAAGCTAAAATTTTGATATAATGTAATTTACATATGTGTGAGTTGAAAAAAAAATTGACGATCTATTTTGATGGTTACAAGCACGGACGTAGCTATAGCTTTGACAAGGGAGGGGTCCCCAAAGAGGAAATTGATGCTCTACTAGAGAAAAAGCAAGTTGCCCAAGGCTATTTAAAATACTCAATCTTAATCCATTCCTAAATGTGTGGGGTTTTTCTTTTCGGGGGAAGACTGCAGAAATCGCATCTGGGCATTTAACTCCAAACACCCTGCGATTTTGCATTCTCTAGTCACCTTAGCAAATTGGTTATTAATTGAAAAACCCTACAAAAGGCCCCGGAAAACCAGCCCAACATTGAAAAGCAAATTTTTCATTCCCCCGGGCCCAACCGGTTTTTTCTCGAGGGCTGTGGCTTTCCTGGGGAAACCTCCCCTTTAACCCCCCCTTTTTATTTAAAAATTCCGTGGTTAAAAAGGGGGGATGGGGGGGGGGTCAGACGGGGCAAAAAATAAAGTTGGTCGTGGGGATGGGCAAAAATTTCTATGTTTAAGCTGCTCCCACAAGGCTAAAATTTTAGGGGCATATTCTTTCAACACTTGGAAATATACAGTGTGTCCCAAATTGGTGGGGAATGTATGGGGATCTTGGAAACCACGATAGATAGAAAATCGGTTAACTGGAAAAAGTTTTGGACAATTATATTAGTAAGCTAATCCCGTTTACTACATGGTTTTATTTATTTAGTTTTTTGAAAAATTTTGAAAAAACCTGAATCATGCATTTTCGAAAATCGGCACATATTTTTTTTTATAAGTGAAAATTTTTCAAATCTGTAAAAACTTTTTTGTAAAATATGACCTAGTAGTCAATTTTTATTTTCTACGTTTCGGGTTTTTAGAATCATCATCAACTTTATTTTTCATATGGGCGCCATATTGGTTTTTTCGGAGCCAAATAGTGCTTTTTATTCTGATTTCAACAATGTATAATATGTTATAGTTTAGGAGTTCATAACCTCATCTACTTCAAAAAACAAATATTTTCTCAGTTGGCCTTGAGTCCGGCGAATGTCATCTAGGGTCATTATCAAGTTGGCTCGGGTACGTTATTACTATTTTTTTAACTCTGTAAAATGGTTAATTATTTTAAGAAAAACTTGATTTTGCAACGTTATTTCCAAAGCAAAAGAAATGTTAATATAGCTGCGCAAACGTATTTCGACGACTGAAAGGCAGCATCCTAAACTAATATACTTTCAAAAACTGGTTACAAATTCGCTTGAATTCGGAAGTTTTAAAAAACCACGACCTAGAAGTACGTTAAAGAAAATCGACAACGAGATGCTGCAGTTAACAAACATTTTAATGAAAATCCAACATCTTCAGCCAGGGATGTTGATAGAGAATTTTGCATACCTAAGTCAACCATTCATAGAGTAGTTGGGACTATTTAAAAAAAATATCGTAAATATGTTGAGAGAAATGGACAACATTTTGAATATAAGGTCGTTATTTTACATCTTTATTTTAGTAGGAATATTAGTTTAGCCACTTTTTATTGTTTTTTTTTTTTCTTGTTTCAATTAACTTGTTCCCTTTTGGTTTGTTGTAAACGTATTAACGTAAAAATTTTTTTCCGCAAACCCCCATTTCTGTAAAATATCTGTTCACCTTATCTATTTTGACATTACTAATAATTTATTTTTAAAAAAAAAAAGACGTTCGCGGGAACAAGGCCAACTGGGAAAAAAATTTTTTTTTGAATAAATGGGGTTATAAACTCCTAAATTATAACATGTTATACATTGTTGAAATCAAAAAAAAAACATTTTTTTGGGCGAAAAAACCAATATGGCTTCATAAAAAAAATTTAATGATGATTCTAAAAACCCAAACGTAGAAATAAAAAATTGATTACTGGTCATATTCTAAAAAAAAATTGCTTTAAAAAATTTTTTTCAGTTTTAAAAAAATTTTCACTTTAAAAAAATATGGCCGATTTTCGACAGTGCATGTTTTAGGTTTTTTCAAAATTTCTCAAAAACCTGAAAAGATAAAACCATGAAGTAAAGGGGATTAGCTTACTAACAAATTTTTCAAAATTTATTTAAACCCAAATTTTTCCCCTCTATCGTGGTTTCAAGATCCCCATTTCCCCCACCAATTTGGGACCCACTGTATATTTAAACTGCCAGACTATTCTGATGGTTGCAAGGGTCTTCCAGACCAGTATATAACAGTTAGGGCGCTCGACGAGACTGCGGTCGCAACAGACTCGTATGAACTACATTGTCAGAAAGAGAGGATATATTTATTGTGTATTGTAAAGATATGACAAAGGATTACTTAAATAAAAGGCAAACAAAGTTACATGTAAAGTTTTAACTTTTTATTTATGTTAACAAATAAAATAACAAAAAAAAAACAAGTATTTCTCGAGTATACAAGGGCATAAATTGGGGTAAAAAAATTGTTGATAAATTAAGATTGTTTTTTCTAAATTCTTTAGTTTTATTCAGTTTGTTTGTTTAGGTGGGTACGCAAATCTTACTTACATTACTTTCATCTCACTGACTCACATAAATACGCCCTAGCATTTCATGCTTTTTCCGTTAAAATATTCAATACACAAGGGTTTATATTCTTTTTCTCACCTGAAGCTCATACGAGTCTGTTGCGCTCGCACTCTCGTCGAGCGCCCTGACTATTATATACCGGTCCTGAAGACCCTTGCAACCATCAGAATAGTCTGGCAGTTTAAAAATATTTTACCAACTATTGAAAGAATATGCCCTTAAAATTTTAGCCTTGTGGGAGCAGGTTATAAATTGCCATCCCGACGACAACTTTACTATCGTCTGGCACATACTTGTAACCATCAAAATAGGTTGTCAATTTTTTTTTTTTTTTTTTTGACTTACACATATGTAAATTACATAATATCAAAATTTTAGGTTTGTGGAAGCAGGTTAAATTTTTTTTGACATTTTTAAAATTTAAGGGATGATGAAGTAATCGGAGAATACCTGCCAGAACGGTGTTTTCATAATTGACCGATAGTAAAATGATATTTAAAAGTTTCTAGCTTTGTGGAAACTTGGTTAGTCCTACTATTAAGCAACTTATAAATAGGACATCTTATTGTTATCTTGCAGAAAGTTTCACAAGTACCCTTTAATAATTTCTCTGCATGCGGAATATAAAAATGTAATAAAATTTCAAATTCATTTTTGTAAGACACCCTGAATAGTAATAAAATGTCCCATTTACCAATGTCCCTCAGGTTTATCACAAAGATAACATATTAAAAAAGTATTAAGATCAGCAATCAAAAGTTTTAAGATCAAATGCAGGTAAAATTTATGCCCCATTTTGGATCCCACATTCTTTGGTTACGAAAAAAAATGTTTAATTTAAATGTTGTTTCTTTGGACATGTAAAACAACATATTTTGGTTAAAAATCACAAGTTAGGTGTGTTTCCCTATTTAAAGATTTTAATAGGCAGATGTTTTAAAACCCTTCATCTTAATTTCCGAAAATCAATGTGATGCTGAATAAAAATTTGGAAATTCAAAATGGGAGATTCAAAATGGTGGATTTTGGCATCTATAAACCTATTTGCCTTAGATTCAGGATATAAGAGTGCTAGGTCAAAATCTGGAAACTTATAATCTTAGGTCAAAATTTGGAAATTTGAAATGGCGCATTTAAAATGGCTGATTTTGGCATCTATAAACGATTTGTCTCGAATTAGAACTATAAGGAATAGATTTTTTCTGGAAGCGGATCCTTTCAAAAAGAAATCGATTTCGGATCATTTTAAAATTGTATAACAAATCCGGATCACCGATTCCATTTTTAAAAAGTAATCTATTCCAAGGATTCTATTTTTACCCAGCTCTGCTCCCGGGTTTAATAGAACCTGCATTTTTTATTTTTTTAATATTTCTCTTGGTTTAGAAAATATATCCATTAAAAAAAAATAATACGTGAAACTCATAAAACAATAATTATACTTGCATTTTCCGGACGATATAAAGATTCATTATAAATTGATTAGATCTGATTTTTTAGGTTTTACACTAATTTTTTTTTGTTTTTTCTTGTTGTACAGTACTTTATTTTCATTTGTTTATTTTAGGTGATGATGTGACAAAATGGACGCAGGAAGATGGCGGATTTACAGCGCATCAAATAAGTACCATTGCCGAATGGATATGCGCAAGTTCGACCATGTTATACATTCTTTTGTTTTATCCAGAATTTAAGAGTATCAGTTTGGGACATGTTCCCATTATTTTGGAGGAGCAAAAACTTACATCACATACCAATGTTACACTCAAGTATTGATATTAAACAAAATTATTTAAGAAATATATATATATTTTTACGTGATTACCTATAGGTGCGTAGATGGTCGGGGATTCAACTAGCCTCTTCTGAAGGTCAATTATCCAGTTTCAAATAAAATGTGAATTGAAAATGTCGCAACGATCCTCTTTAAATTGCCCTACTTTGGGGAATGCATGTTCCTTTGGCGCCATCTGGGTGCTTTGTTGGGGTTAGTCAGAAGAAATCAAAAAAACTTTTGAAACAAAAACAAAAGGGTTACAGCACAAGTGACGTATTTTTAAAGGGGTCTCCGTATTTTTTTATACTAATAGATAGAGTTTTTTACAGGATTTGGGTGATATGGGGGTGCTAAAGGTAATAAACCTAACAGAGTGTTTCGTCCCATTTAAGCCCATATAAACCAATTTAAATGTAAATTCGGTATTTTGAAAAATCTGTTTGCCTTTTGTTTGCACAGTAATATAAAGTCTTAATTTTTAAAAATATTATACATTACAGTTCTAATAGTAAGTACATATCAAAATAGTTTTAAAAGTTGAATATTTAACAAAAATTAATAAAATAAATCTGCCTTCTGGGCAAAATGGGCAAACGGGACGTCAAACATAACCTATATCTGCGGACAAATACTAAAAATCGAGCACTCCTTGTTAAGTTTACTCCCCTTTGGGGGGCCGGGTTTATTTCCTGCGGTTTTGCTGCAATTGTCAAAAAACTGCATGATCCCATAAGGATAGTTTCACCTAAAAAAACCTGGCGCCACAGGCACAGCGCTTATTTGTCAAAGTCAAAAATTTTTAAAAAATATGTCTATTATTTTTTTATAATAAAATTTTCATCAGAAGAAGGGTTCAAATATATTATATCTAAAAATGATATGTAGTATATATTTTTAAACCATGCTGAAAAATTACAATAAAGGGAAAAAAATTAAAAATACAATACGACGAAAAACATGGTGGTAATAAGAACACGTATAAAAAAAAATTATAATATTACCAATAATTTAAATGTTCTATATGCCCCCCGTTATTTTCGAAATATGATCTAAAACCCCCTCCTTAGCCTTTCTGAGCCCCCGATATTATTTGAGGTTTTTGGTTAAGACAATTAATTTCATTTACAATTTTTTCCCCATTTTTTCGTGTTTGTTTTCCCCATTTTGGTAAACGACATTTTTAAATGACCCCATAGAAAAGTGCCCAAAATTGAATATCGGGACTATTAAGTGGCCATCTAGTGCCATAACGTCAATCCACGATTGTATCGGGATACTGCACAACTTGACGAAAACAGGGGGGGTGCTCCGTCTTGTTGCCAAATTATCTTGAGATATTTCAGTGGCAATTCTTCTAAAATATCCTTTAAAATCGTTTTTAAGAAGATTGAGATATCTTTCTCCATTTAAGGATCCCTCATAAAAATTGACAGACAATTCTTTTGTAATCACCCCACCAGACATGAAGAGAAGACCTCCTTTTTTTTCCTTGAAATTTCCTGGGGTTTTGTCTTGCCCGGCTGTGGTATTTTCGTCGGTTAAACATTCCCGATGAGGGGCAGCTTCATCCGTCCAAAGAATCGTTTTTAAAATGGGTAGGATCGTTTTCTTGTTTATGAATTAAAATTTGGGAAACAAATTGAAAGCGATGTTCCTTTTGTTCACGTGTTAAATGCAAGGAAGTTTAAAGGTGCATGGGCCCCCTACTGTAGAACAAAATTGTCCAGGCGTTGGGGCAGCGGGAATAGGGGGGGTTTGGGCCCCCCGGAATTTGCGCAATGAATAGTAGGTCGGGGGCCCGGGTTTCCCAAACTTTGTTACTTTATAAAATTACATCATCAAATGTCAAATTCCAACATTCACTGTTTTTTTTTTTTTTTTGCACAAAATTGTTGGTTATTAAAGGATACTACCATAGAATAGTTAAAATTATTGTGTAATATTAGATTTTATATCATCTGATATAATATGGAAAGAATAGATGGCGCCACTTTACTGCCTTTTATTTAAATGGTCGATATTTTTGGGAAATTTTTATTTTTACCAAAAACTTTGTAAATAAATAAAAACACGATTTTTTAAAATAAATTTCAAACATTGTATGATAGTATTATGTACATATTACACCAATTTTGTAATAAAAGAAGGGCAAGATGGTGTAGATGAGTTTAATCGAATCCTAAGATTCTGGTTGTACATCAAAAAGGGAAAAATTTTTTTAGCTGCTTTTTAGGCATATACTTTTTACTAATAATAAACAATAATGAGGAGAATAACAGTGGTTAAAAATGTTTAGTAACCTTTTGGGCCTAATTTTCCATTGTAACAGAAATATTAGGGGGTACAGTATGTCGAGCTTAAAAAATTGATAGAGCAAGATTAAGAAACCAAAATTTAATTTTTTTTAAACAAATGGTATTGTCCGAAAATTCCTCCTTCCGATTTTGATCAAATTTTGGGATGGGGGTTTTTGGGGGGTGAACAAATCTGAAAAAAAAACTTTTTGGGAACGTTTGTTTCCGAGAGATTTTATCGTCAAAGGAAAAATTAAAATAACCTCATTTTAATATATTCTCCCTTCTTTTTGAACACAATTCTTTATTTTTACACTAAAGGGCATACGATATTTTATAAACACCTTTTAAAACCTTGTATTTTTTTTATTTTACATCTTTTTTCCAATAAATTGCGAACTTTTAAGTTAAAGGCAGCAAATATTTGCTTAAAAAAAAAAAGTGTAAAAAAGGTGTAAAATAAACATAAAAAAAAGTTTAAAAGGTGTTTGTAAAATATTATGTGTCGATTTAGTGAAAAAATCAAGAATTTTGTGCAAAAAGAAGGAGGAATAGGTAAATAAGGTTAGTTTGATTTCAGTTTTATGATGAATATCTCGAAAACAAACATTGCCGATTTTTTTTTTTAGATTTGTAATCAGGCTCCCAAACCGTAAAAATTGTACTTTTTTTTTAAATTTAGAGGGGCCCTGTATATATTAAAATTTGCCTGGTCTGCCCAGAAATTTAAATAATTTTGATCCTTTAAAGAGTGTACTAAATTATTAAATGAAATAAAAGTACCTAAATGTAAACCTTATTTTTTTTTAATAATCCACAGAAATAACAAAAATTGTGGAAATCATCTAAAAGATAGTTAAGATTGCCTTACTTTTCTCACTAATTTTTCCCATGAAATTTTCATTTTCTATTATTCATATTTAATATATTATTATTTATTCTTTTACCTACTGTTACGCTTATAAGAAGCCCCTTTATTTAAATATAAAAAATACTTACCTAAAGTTAAAAAGACGGGATATGTTACCCTTGGATTTCAGACAAAACCATACAACCTCTAGTCATTTTGTTACGATATTATAAATAAAAAAAAATAAACACAAAATTATAGTCAAATTTAATAAACATTTTGATCAACCCAAAAAAACGGTACTGGCTCTCAAAAAATTATAATGTTTCTAACTTACACTGATTTATCAGTTTTAAGTAGAACACATTAATATTTCTGGAATTTTGTTTTCCCAGAATCCCGGAGCCAACTTTTGACAGTTTTTTTCTTTACTGGGCTGGACATTTTTTGATCGAATGGGCCATAGCAGGGTTTCCATACACCTTTAAACTTCCTTGGTTAAATGCTGCACTGGAAGGGTATGAAAGATACGAGTACCTAGTAGTAGTAGAGTAAGGGTCCCACCTGGAAGGATCCGGGGGGGCACAGGCCCTCGCTCCCCTAGGCTTGCCAACCACCCCTCCCTCCTTTTGGCTGAGAAAGTCCTCACTACGTGTTTGCCATGTTGGCTACCGGTTGTTTGGGGTTTTGAAGTTTTTGGCTTAGCCTGGAATCTGGCTTAGCGGGGGGTTTAAGAAGTGACTGAGAAGCGGGGGCCCTTGCCCCAGTGACTCGGACAATCCAGAAATCGGGTTTTTTAAAAGGCCGGGGTGGGTGGTACCCGGGGCCTTCCTGTAGGTACCGGGTCCATCCTAAGTAATTAGTCAAAATTTGAATTTTTGGTCTTTTGGGGGCCTTTTTGGGGAGCTGGATCATACCCAGAATTTCAATAAGTGAATCAGTCAGAAGTAAAAAGGGCTATTTTAAAATCGAATATCTCAAAGATCACTTGACATGACTTTTTTGATTTTTTCAATGTAATTTAAAAATATAGTCTGGGCAATCAAAGTTTTAGTCATGGGAAAGACATGTCATTTTCTAGTTACTTTTTTTATAGCCAACTCAAGATTGGACCGGGACGTACTTTGGGGAATATTTTTTTCATAAAATGATTTTAAAAAATTTTAAAAACAAAATTCTAAAAAAATATTTATGTTAGCATTATAAATACAAAAAAAAAGGGTTTTTGATTTTATTAAAAATTTTTAAAAATAAAAGATTTTAAACTCACACGATACTCAACACATGATAACGTGACATCATAATATTGGTATTGTATTTATAAAAAAAAATAATAAACCTAAACGTGTTGAAAAAAGGGTATATAAAAAAATTTTTTATTTATGATTCAACTATTTATTATGAAGCGCTATAAACTATATAAATATATAAGCAGGTAAAAACATACTTAGCCTTTAGATCAGCAAGTTCTTGTAAAAATGTTTAATTAATTAAGATTTGTTTAATTTTAGGGGTTATTATATTTTAAAGTTACCCGTCTCATTATTAATTTATTAATGACCTTGGTTTATTTTATTTGGATGCGAAAACCTTTTAAGTATAAACTTTTAAAAAAGTTGAAAATTTATATATTTCTAGAAACTAAAAAAAATTTTTAGTACTTTTTGCGTTCTGTAATTAAACATAAATAAGGGGAAATTAGTAGTTATTTTTTATTAATAAAATATATTGTTACTGTTTAAAAAAAAAACCCCTTAAAAAATTTTTTGATACTTTACCATTTGGCAAGAATGTCTATAGTTAAAAAAAAATACCCCCTTTTAAATAATAATTAAAACTTTAAATTTTAAACAAATTCGGGGTCGTGACAAGATGTAAAACCTTTTTTTATTTAAAAAGTAGTGTAGTGAGTAAATAATCTATTTTTGTAGTTACTTTTTTAAGTGCATGCACTTTTTTCTGCAAATGAATAAGTGAATAAACACCTATCGCTGTAGTCACTTTTTTTGATGCATTTCCCCGCAAGCTATGAGTAAAGAACGCTTTATTGCATGGAATTTTATAAATTTTTTCTCAGATGACATGCTGTGATCGCTGTCAGAAACATGAATGATGATGGGTTCTTGAACTGACAATATTTTTCTTTTTTCCCCCGCCCTTTTATAATTTTATCTGTGACGAACATAGTTGGACAAAGGGTCTGAGGAAACATGCTCCAAAGATATTTTCCAACACTCCAAAACATCTTTGATTTCATTTAAGAATTATAAACGTTTAGCCTGCTCCATACCATTTCAATAGCATTGAACTGAAAAAGTATGGAGGTAGACAAATTTTCATGTCAGTTTTTTCTTAAAATTATCAACCACACACGATTTACTAGGTTTTGGTATCTGGCTTATTATCTTCCACAGTCTTCCAAAGTACCCAAAAAGGGAAAAGGAATGTCTTTGCTTCCACCCAAATTTTTGGTCTCCTTTTCTCCAATTTTTGGGGGGGCCATTTCTCACTTTGAACTTGGTAATAGCGTTATCAAGGAGAATAATTAAAGTTCATCCAAGCTGGGAAGAAGAGCGTTTTTCAACCATTTCTCAAATTTTTTTCCCATTCAATTCCATGGTAATATCCCGTGTTTTGCTTGAACTGATAAAGAATTTTTCGGGGGCCTTCCTATTTTTCCCTTTACTGAAGGAACTGAAACCCCCAAAAGCACGTTTCCAAAAACAATGTTGATAAAGATCAGAGTTTTTGTTTAATAAATTTTTTTTTTTAATTCAAAGCTTAAATCCAATTAAATTGTTAAATTTTGAAGTAATAATCACGGCCTTAAAATTATGAATAAGGAATAAATAATTAAGAATAAACAAAAAATTTGGGAAAAACCCGGCCTAAACATCTAATATTTTAGTTTTTCCGTAATTTTTGTATTTTTGAGCACCCTGTAGGCGAGACAAAAACCCGTAATTAACTTTATAGGTTTTGTTTAGGGGAAACTTTACAAGTATAAAATTTTCTGAGAAATGAGAAAAAAAAAATTTTGTTGTAAACTCTGTTGACCACCTGTATAAAAGGATCAACTAAAAATTATTATAAACATACCTGAAGAGGGCCAATAGGTGTTCTTCACAAAGATTTGTAAACATTTCTCACCATCTCTTGAGCTATTTTATTCCCAATTTGAGAAGAGAGACAGTTCTGCAAAAAATCTTTCTGTCGTGTTTTAAAAAAAAAAGTTGTTACGGTCAAAAAAAGGAGTTTTAAAATATATTTTGGGCCAAAGTGGTTAATTTTTTTTTAACATCAACCAATAAACCCAAAAAACCTTTAAAATTGACCTTGGTTTTTAACCCTGCTAAAGTAGTTTGGTTAAATATTTAAAATACATATATAATTTATTTATGTTACCAAATTTTTTCCCTGCTTCTTTTGGATGTACCGAGAATACAGTAATCTGATCCATAATCATTAATTAATCTAAAAAAAATTTAAAATAAAAGAAATAAAATTATATTATTTATACCTACACTATTACTTACTTTTAATAAATAAACACTTTTCAAAACTAGAAAATCCAAAAATAATATAAAAAAAGTCAATACACACTACTTTTTCAATACCTCAAAAAAATATCCCTAAAAAAAAAAATAATATATTTTAGAATTCAAGCAACGTGCGAACGACCCGAACACTTAAAAATAATGTATTATAAAAATAAAAAATACGGGGGTTTTTCCACAACAGCTAAGTAATCGACGTAACTATTACCCAGTAAAGGAACGAAAGAAAGGTCAAAGTTAGAGGAAGAGCGAGTATTTGAGGTTAAATAATGTGAATATCAGATGTGTGCTCGTTTTTTTTTTAATTTTTGGGGCAGGGATTTAGGAGTTGGGAACGCCGTCATAAGATACGTCAAAACAACAAAACTTTACAGTGAACCAAGTTCCCCAAAAAATTTCCCTTTTCTGAACCGTCGCATAGGCTACCCTTTTTTTTGCAGGGCCATACCCAAATCTCTAATTGGGCAGTAATTATTCAGGGATACAAAGAAAAATAATTTTGAAAGTTGATCCCGGTTTCTTTTTCTCATTGTAGACCTTTTTTTAATATGTAACGATTTTTTTTCTTCCCAATAAGACCTTCAGTTTTAAAATCGTTTTTACTGATATATTTCGGTGGAAAGTTGCAACATATCTTCGTTACGTTTTCCTGGCCTTTTCTCCACATTTATAACAGAGAGTTATAATTTAAAGCCGTTCGTCTGATAAAAACCTCATAAAAACTACTTCAAAAAGTATAAACGTATTTTTAAAATTCTTTACTTTAGAAAAAGCACCTGTGACCTGTGGCACCCAAGGTTTTCGGGGTAAACATCCTTATAGTATCATGCAGTTTTTAGACAATTGCGGCAGAACCGCGGAAATAAACCCAGCAACCTATATCACCAAATTCCTCGTGAAAATCTCTATCTATTGATATAAAAATATACGGGGTATTTCATTTTAAAAATACGTCACTCGTGCTGTAACTCTTTTGTTTTTGTTTCAAATGTTTTTCTGATTAGATTATTGAATTCTACGGAAAAAAATACACGAAATGGCTTTATTCGTTTTTTAAAAAAATACAGGGAAGTTCAAAAATAAAGCCCTGTTTACTTTAAAATGAATAACCCTGTACAAAACACATGTAAACTTTCAAAAATCAATATATTTTTAATAAAACGATCAAAAATTTTGGAGTTTCTTTTAAATTTTCTTATACTTCGATTTATATGGCGTCATTTTTTTAAAAATATCGTAAGAACCGTTTTCGAGATATTCCGAGATAAATGCACGGCTTTCATACATGATATCTAGATATTGACAATGGTTATTATGCACAATTTGATTGTTAATATCTCGTTTCACAAACGAAAAAAAAATTACGATTTTTTTCAATTAGATGTAGTGATGATAGTAAATGTTTGAAACTTTTTTTACTTTATTAAAAATTTTAATAAAAACAAGCAATGTCACTCACTCGATTAGGATGTCTTATTCCTCTCCTCCTCTCTTGTTTTCCCAGTCCGTTCCCCGTTTTTTGAGCCTTCATTTTACGAAAAACACTTTCAAAATATAAACGCACTAAACAAAAAAAATGTTAATCCACGTTCTTGTTAACAAAATAAGAATGTTTCTGTTTCTTAATTCACCTAAAATTTTTAATACATCCTGCCTACTACAAACCGATTCACATTTAAGACCCAACCGACATGTGCTTTTGGAAATCACATATGCCATGAGGGCGCATGTACCATTCAATTTCAAAGTAATGAAACCGGTAAACACACCTCTTTTATGTCATATATTAACACTTTTAGGACAACAGACACGGCAAATGAAACAAATTATACATTTTAACATTATTTTTAGATTATATTCCCCTAATATTAGCCAGTTTCAGCCCATACCCTTTATTCTTTTAATGAAAACTAGTCTAACTTCTTTTAGGTCTGACTGTACAGCAGGTTGAGGGTAAACGTCCCCGTTCGATTCACAATTTTGTAGTGCGGCATGGGAATCAAATTAGTTTTCTTCATGGCGGTGTTGTGGGTGGATGTGCCGCTCGCATGAAATTGTTCGGGCAGCTGTTCCGCGGCAGATGTAGGGTTCTTCGGGTCGATTTTATTGGTTCACGCGAAGTGTAAATACGTAAAATTTTACGTTGTTATAAGTTTGTATGTTTCAAGAGTATATCATATTAAGAAGACTTATGTAAAATAAGGCCCAAGTACCTATTCAAAAATCTTGGTTTCTTAAAGTACTGAATCTAAAATTAGACCAATGTATATATTCTTTATCAATATAGACATTTGTTTTTTTAATTAATATATAAACAGATCAGTAAAAAACTTATTAAGTCAAAAAAATCCTGGGTCTAATTTTAAATCTCAGTAGCTTTAGTGGCCAAGATTATTGGATAGGAACTTGGCCCTTATTTTATATAAGTGTTTTTGATATTATCTCTTCTCTTTTTTTCGAATTAAATAAATTAAATAAAATTCTGCCCGCATTTTAAATTCTAAGACAATTATGATTTCAGAAACTTAGGTACAATAACCGAGCAAGGAACTGGAGCGGGCGTGTACAGTGAAATGATGAATTCACAATTCTCCATTCTACAAGGAACACACAGTTCTGTATTGATCTGTATAATAACAGACAGCCAGGCGTCACTAGGTGCCTAGTCCCAGAATACTGTATGGGTATGGTATTAAAACATATCCACGGTGTGTTTACCATGTATCCACAGTGTTTCCATTGTGTATACACTGTGGGCCCAAGAATGCGAGGGTAGAAATTAAATACAAACCCATACTTATGTTTTTAAACAACTCCAAACAAAATTGAAATGAAAATTTTACGGGCTGGATCGGTTTCTTAACGTATCGCAAGTCGCATGTTTCTTCCATTTTTTAATGGGTGAGGGTACGACAACTATTTCCCTGCCCTTTTTTATTCTCTTAGATTTTTTTTTTTTTTTTTTGGTTTCTGTATGAAAATAAATGTCCTTAAGGTTTTGAGAGCACCCAAATGGCACCCAGCGATGGCAAACTGTAACATAATTATCTAATTGTTACATAATTTATCAAAAATAATATATTTGACAAATAGTTATTTGGGATCCAAAACAAAAATTGTCCGTAGATTACCTTTAAACTATTATAACAACAAACTCAGATTTATTATTGTAACCTTGTGGAACAGATGTAGTTTACAGAAGAAGAAAAAAAATTATCAAGACAACGCAAGCTCTCACTGATCTAAAAAAAAACATCGCGAATCAGTGAATTGCAGTACGAATTGTTGATTGTTGTAACGTACATCCTATTTGCGATTTGCCAGATTTAGGTCCCTCTGACTTCTGGCTCTTCTCACGTCTCAAACTATTCATTCGTGAGAAACGGACGTAAAAGGCTGTTAAAAAAAGCATAACCAATAAAATTTTAATTGTTTACCGGTGATTTTGTGAATTTGTGTATTTCAAAATAAAGTGTTATTTATAAAAAGAAAAATGTACGAACTGTTATAAAAGAAATATTGTAGTGAAGCTCTCTAAAAAGAAAACTTTTTTATTTTTCACTTTCTCTATTTTAATGGTGCTGAAAGTGGACACAAAATATTGAAATTTAATTTTACGCAAAACGCTGTCTTGTGCACGAACTATCACAATGCAGATGGCACACGGCAAGGTGTGGGAAATCCCTACAATTTTTGTCGGATCGTAACCGTGTCTACTTGTGAGCACCCGTGCCGTCTGTCTTTCGAGGTTTTCTCCCCTCTAAATACAATCCACCCCGAACAACCCACCCTCTTCTTTGGTTTTAACAATAAGACTTAGTTTTTAATTTCAAATATAACATTATTAAAAAAAGAAAAATTCAATTAAACTCAGACAATTTAAGATCAATAATCTTACCTTACTTTTAAAATATTTATTTGCCGATTTTTTATTTTTATGAATGGTTTGACATATCGTTTAAATAAATTTCAATAAACACAAACCAAATTATTTAATCATTAACAAACATGAAAGTGACAGGTTTTTATTTAAGTCAAATGTTAGGAACGTCAACATCAACTTTATAATTGAACAGTATAAAGGCCAGCGCTGACTTCAACGCCGACGTGGGCGCCAATGTCAACTACAAGATTATAAATTCAGAGTAAAATTAATTTGCAGAACTTTAATTAAATTGTTATTTTTTTGTATCACTGGTAAGTTTCCCTCGAAATAGATGTCATTAAAATTATTTTTTAAGCAATCATGTACTTATACCAACCAAGATGCGGCCATTCAAATCGTTTTCTAAAATATCAGTAATTAAAAGTTGGATTTGTGGACATAGTCCTTGTTTTTACCGTGTCTTTTTAAATATAATTCGACCATAAGACTTTAAGCGTAGTTGCCACTTTTTTCCTATTTTAAAGGTCAAGCCTGTTATAAACGGTTATACAGGTCAGTGTTGCCAACTGCTGGGCAATTATTTAAATATACCGTTTTTTATTCCTTAAAAACTAAAATTTGGGAATTGGGATAACATTTTTGTTTTAACCACATAATTGGGAATTTTTTTACCATCTAACATTTTGCGGTTTTTTATAATTCGTGCTTTAATAAAAAAATATATCTTTCAACCTTCATGCATACACTAGAGAGAGAGACCACAAGTCTAGTTTACAACGCAAGGATCAATTAGGTCCGTGGACTAATCAAAGAAATACAGGAATTTCTCTGGGACTAATTCGAAGACTTGTTTTTTTTTTAAGTACACAGATTTTTACATCAATTTAATTTGTGGATCAATTTAATTTAAGTTTAACTATAGTACTAAAATCCGAGTTTAACACAAGCTCAGAATCTTACCTTATTTATTGGCCGTTTT
The DNA here is from genome assembly GCA_019359885.1 of Listronotus oregonensis. Classification (NCBI taxonomy): domain Eukaryota; kingdom Metazoa; phylum Arthropoda; class Insecta; order Coleoptera; family Curculionidae; genus Listronotus; species Listronotus oregonensis. Next base: position 16,844 of record JAHBCN010011921.1, read on the forward strand.
TCTTGCGAAAGGCGAACTGACAAAGACGAAAGCTGTCACTCTGGTCCCAGAATATTGATCCCAGTATTCTGGGCTTTGGTCCACCAAAAAGGACCGTTTACACCGAAGAAAATCATATTTGATCTACCCTAGTTGAGACGGTTTAAATTTGAATAGCAAATTTTATTGTCACTTGTCTGTTAAAAAACCAAAAGCCTCGAATTGCTTGGAGAAAATTTACCAAACTGTTATTTTTGTTATCCTTGTTATATATTTCCCTCCGAAATAGATGCTGTCAGAATTATTTTTTAGGCAAACATGCACTTTTATCAAAGTCCAGCGATTAAAATCGTGAAATATCAATAAATAAAAGTTGGCATTCGTGGGCATAGTCTTTGTTTTTGTTCAGCCATAATAATAAATCGACATTGATTAAGCCTTTATGCGCCGTTGCCGTTTTTTCCCAATTGTAAGGTTCAAGCCTATTATATACGTTGTCAAAGTGACAGTTTTGCATTACGTCTCTCTTTCCCGCAGATTTTTTGCTGGTGTAGATTTGGTGCTGCTGAATTTTAATAAAAAACTAAGTAAAAATGGGCTTTGGAGACCTTAAAACTGAAAAAGCAGTCAACGAATTGAACAAATTCTTAGCTGACCACAGTTATATCAGCGGGTAAGTAACATTTAAAAAGTTTTTCGCTATAAAGAGTAAAAGTAAGGTTAGGAACACAGGTCTGTCCTTTATATATTTTTTTTTATTAATTTATAAAAGTTTCTTAATTTTAGTTTGACTAAGTAAATATTTAATTATTATACGCATGTCTAGATGGCCGGAAAACTAACTTATGTTTATTTTTTTGTATATAGATACCAACCATCCCAAGCTGATGTAGACACACTGAACCAGCTAGCCAAAGCCCCATCCGCAAATCAGCCACATGCTCTCCGTTGGTACAACCACATTAAATCATTTTCAGCTGAAGAACTTAAATCATTTGGAGCATCACCACTTAAAGCAGGAACCACCACAACAGCCCCAGCCGCAGCTGCTGATGATGACGATGATGTAGATCTCTTCGCATCCGATGACGAAGAAGACGCAGAAGCTGCCAAAATCCGTGAAGAACGTTTAGCAGCTTATGCAGCTAAAAAATCGAAAAAACCCGAACTTATTGCCAAATCCAGTATAGTACTTGATGTGAAACCTTGGGATGATGAGACAGACATGAAAGAAATGGAGAAGCAAGTAAGGAGTATTGAAATGGATGGCCTCATATGGGGTGCTTCCAAACTTGTCCCTGTTGGCTATGGTATCAATAAGCTTCAAATTATGTGTGTAGTTGAAGATGCCAAGGTTTCTATTGATGAATTAACTGAAAAAATACAGGATTTCGAAGACTTTGTCCAGTCTGTTGACATTGCTGCTTTCAACAAGATCTAAGAATTTTTTAATGTACTTTTAATATTATTTTGTTGGTTTAAATATACTTTTGCAATCATTTATGTTTCTGCTTTTTGTTTCAATTTTTGTATGTATTTGATGAATTTTTATTGATTCAAATAAAATTTTGTTGCTTACTATGTATGTGCAGTATGGTTGCCTAAATTGCACATAGATTTGACAACAGTGCTAGAAGTCCTATGAGAGATTTATGGTGATAAAAAAATTGAAATATATATAATTTTTTATTTAAAATAAACTTAAAGGTACTTAATCTAACTATTTTGTTCATTAATTTGTAGAATTTTATACAGTCTTAAACTATTAGTTGTAGAAACAGAAATTCTCTTCTCATCAAATTCTCTAGGACCACAACTGGGTATGTGATAATAAATCTTGGATTTTCTGGGTTCTAAAAAGTCCGCTAAAACAGGTTCCTTATCTTTTTGAAGAATTGGCCCCCTGGGGGCTATAACTGGTTGAGGTTTCGCTTCATGGTTTGTTAAGGGAATAAGATCTTTAAATACTGATTGGCCATAAGGAAAGTTTACTTTTCTTGACACCTAAAAGAGGTAATTATCTATTATATGTTGATAAAGAGGCACAAACACATACCTTTTCATCTACAGCAAGTTTATTTTTATCTACATCTGATAAGCTTTTAGTCTTTCTTGGTTTTAGTACTTCATCAATTTTCTTGGACAATTTGAGCGTACTGTACATTTCTGGAGTATTAAACCTAGTTTTTACTGTATTTTTTTCGTTTACAAGTCCGGTCTTTGATGTCTTGGTTGTGGAAGCAGTGGAATTGTCCGTTAAGCATTTCACTGAGGCTTTTGACTGTTTTGCAGGAAGAATTTTAGGCACAGAGTGTTCAGAGTTTCTAACTAGGGTTTTCTTTACCTCCGGATTCTTTGGCGTATTCATACTTGTTAATAAACGTGTAAATAAAACATAAAGTTTTAATTTTGAAAACTTGTAAATAATTGTGAATTAGGTTATGTCGTTTTATTTACATGTTCCTCGGGTTAGGCAACACAAATTTCTTTTGCATACAGTTATTATAGAGTGTAAAGGTAAGGAGCACCATCCTTTATGGCTGTTCGGCTCAAAAAGTGTCCCCAGAATAGCATTAACCAAAGAGACGCTGATGTAGCAGAGGGTATGGTGTGTACCAATAAACTTGACCGAAATATATAAAGTAAAGTTAAAAAAAAATCATCTGAAACACCAACGAAGTCTTAATTTACTGCAGTTTGAGGGCCATTTTTGTAACACAGAGATGCTCCTCCTTTCTTTTACCCTTCATAACTGTTGTACAAAAAAATGTACATGTCCAAGTTTTAAATCGTTACGATATTATACAATGGGAAGAGTTTCAGCTGTTATAAAAAAAAATAGAATACAAGATTCAGTAAAAAAGTAGTATAAAATCCTTTAGAAACCAAGTTTATCGAATGGCAACATTGCGCGAGCTGCTTTAAGGACGTGTGTCTTAGCTTCTTGGAGCTGGCACCTTTTTTGGAGCCAAAGTTCCCTCAAGTATACACCTTCCTAGAGGCAGCCTTGCTTTTCTGCCGTGACAACAGCATGTGAGAGGCAAAAAGTGGGAAATGTCTATAACGTTCCTTTTCTTCTAAGCATGTAAAACCAAAAAGAAAGGGTATACACCTATTCTTCTGTCTTTCTTGCGCTCTTGTTTGCAGAGGCAAGGCTGCTTTTGGTAGATATTTGCTCGAACTTTTATATGGCCCATTCCTATTTTGGTTGTTTACCTATGGGATTTAAGAACTTAGCAACAGACATCTAAAGTGGATCGAAACTAACTTCTTTTTCTTAAACTAACTGTCAGTGTCAAAAACAAGTAATTTGTTGATTTTTGATGACTTGCGGTTTGGTTATTCTTTCTTTTCTATAAAAAACCCTTATAAAAAGTAAAAATATAATTTTGTAAGTTTTCATATGCTATATCAACAGTAAATTCTGATATTGGTTTGATAGATTTAATTATTATTTCAGTTTAAACTCATATTTAACCGCTTTGTAGGTTAGTTCTCCGAAGTAGCCCCCTTTTTTAATTAAAATGGCGTCAATTGCTACAGATTCCGGGAAAATCGTTAAGATGGAGGTGGACTACAGCTCCACTTGTGACGAGAAAATCCCGGAATGCCAGAAACTGGCTAAATCTGGGAAGCTGCATGATGCCCTGGATCAACTCTTGGCTTTGGAGAAACAGACCAGAACTGGAGCTGATATGATATCAACTGGAAGAGTTTTAGGTAAGGCACGAAAAAAATATGCCTAGACATTCATTCTTCTGTAATTTTTCTCCAGTTCAATTAATAATAATTTTTTTTAATATAGTTTTTAAATCTTAAATATTTTTAGTTGCAATATGCCAGATCTGCAAAGAAGCTAAAAATTGGAACGCTTTAAATGAACATATTGTGATGTTGACTAAACGAAGATCTCAGTTAAAGCAAGCTGTCACTAAAATGGTTCAGGAATGTTGTACATATGTCGATCAAACTCCCGATAAGGAAACAATGGTGAAATTAATTGATACATTAAGGTATGATTATTAAATTTTCTCAATTTAAACATATGTTTATATTTTAATTTTTTTAAGGCAAGTAACAGAAGGAAAAATATATGTAGAAGTAGAAAGGGCAAGACTTACCCATAAACTAGCTAAGATCAGAGAGGATGAGGGTGACATTCAAGAAGCTGCTAATGTCATCCAAGAACTGCAAGTGGAAACCTATGGATCCATGGAAAAAAGGGAGAAAGTAGAGTTAATTTTGGAACAGATGCGTTTGTGCTTGGCTAAACAGGATTATATCAGAACTCAAATCATTTCTAAGAAAATCAATACAAAGTTCTTTGATGATGAGGGAGCACAAGATTTGAAATTAAAGTATTACAGGTGAGAATTTATTTTCTTCAGATGGAAGTTTTCTACATGTTTGAATTATTTTTCTAAAATTTCCAAAATTACAATTTTTAGGCTTATGATGGAACTTGATCAGCATGAGGGTTCCTATTTGGCGACCTGTAAACACTACCGGGCAGTACTAAACACTCCAAATATCCAGGCAAATCCAGAAGAACGACAGTCGTCAGCTAAAGCTGTAGTACTTTATTTGATATTGGCACCTTATGATAATGAACAGGTAAAGTATTGTACATTTACTATCACTAATATGCAAAATAATAAAAAAAAAATGTTTTCTATTTAAATTTTTTTGAATTTCTAGTCGGATTTAACATACAGAGTATTGGCAGATAAAGTATTGGAAGAGATACCTCTATACAAGTCTCTCTTGAAACTGTTTACCACTCCAGAGTTGATAAAATGGTCAGGTCTCTGCGAATTGTATGAAAAAGAATTAAAATCAACTCCTGTATTTGGTACTGATGAACAGTCAGTAAAAAGATGGGCTGATTTGAAGTAAGAATATTTTTTGCTACAATAAGCCTCTTGCACATTTTTTTAATGGCTAATAACATTTTTTACTTAAACATGATTAAAACTATATTTTTTGATCATATTTTTTTTCAAGGTCACGTGTAGTCGAACATAATATTAGAGTTATGGCTAAATACTACACACGTATCAAGATCTCCAGAGTTGCTCAACTGTTGGATCTGTCTCCTGCCGAAACTGAAGAATTTTTATCTAATATGGTTGTCAGCAAGACTGTCCTGGCCAAGACAGATAGGCCTTCAGGGGTATGTAATTCCAGAATTTGTAAAGCTCTTTTTAATAACATATTTAATTAAAAAATTTGGTGTAATAAATGTCTTTTAAATTTTTTTTTAGGTGGTCCACTTCCAACAAACAAAGGACCCCAGCGATGTACTGAACGATTGGGCCAGCGACTTGGCATCTCTTATGCAATTGGTTAACAAGACTACTCATTTGATTAATAAAGAAGAGTGTGTCCACAAGCATTTGCAAGCAGCGTCTGCATGAGGATTAGGAAATATATCAATGGGCTTTTCCTATAATGATGATAATGTATCTTATTTTTAAAAATTTAAAAGGAGATAATGCTAATATGAAACTTTAAAAATAACTAAAACACTGTCTGAAATTTATATGAAAAGACCTTTGATATGTTGAAAAATAAGGATGAAAAAGAAACAGCACTTATATGATGGTTATCAAAATAATTTTTTTACAACCATGTATCAATGCATAGTTTTTATGTTATTTATAATATTTGTTTGCTACATAATTAATAATAAAATTCGTAAATAATAACATATTTTTTGTTTTTTTATATTCTTTGTGTATGATGTTTTCCCATTAATTTAAGATATTTTGTATGATTTTCTGAAAACTTCACACCAGTACTTAATAACCAATAAAAATAGGTTTTTATTTATAGGTCACCATGGCAACCCATGTATTTTATCTGAAACTTTTTTCAAAATTGGGGGGAAAAAAAGCAATTCCCAAATTTTTTTAAAAAAAAATTATTCTTACAACAAGCTGACCCCCTTTTTGGGTACCCCGGGGGAAGGGAGCCATCGGGCAATGGGGGGCCAACTTTTTTTTTAAATTTGGGGGGCCCTTTGGGGTCCCCGCGGGATTTTTCACTTTTCCCTTTTGTATTGCAGACTGGGGTCGCTGTGATTCGCTCAAAAAGTAATAGTTGGACCCCCCGGTGCAAAAAGTCGGGTTTTTTTTGCCTATTTTATAACTCGCGTGTTACAAATTTAAAATTGTTGTAATTAAATTTTTTTTTAAAAAGGCCTTAGTGAGGAAAAAAAATTGGGCCCTTTAGAGAACCCCCCTTTTTTATTTGGGGTCAAAAAAAATTTTTTTTAAAATTGTTTTTTTAACCCCTTTAAATTTTTTAAAAAAAAGGGAAAGGGAAAATTTGGGTCTGATTACCCCAGTGTGGCCCCGATTCCCCCCCCGAATGGCTCTGATTACCCCCTTTGAGCTTCACAGTATTTTTTTTAATCTAGATCCGGGAAAAACCCGGGGAAAAAACAGACAAAATTTCCCGGGCCCCCTTTGATGTTTTAAAAAAGGGGTTTGATTTGGTAAAAAAGGGAAAAATTTTTTTTCCCGGGGGGGCCAAAAAAAGTCGAATAATTTTCCCAAATTTTCAGAAAAGATTGAAAGAAAAAAAGCTCGATATTCCTGAAAAAAAGGGACGGAAATGTTTACGCCTAAACAAGAAAAAACCTAACCCATTTAAAAAAATTTTTCAAAAAATGTTTTATGGCTTAACAGGATGGGAACTACGACGCTTTTTCATTTTTAATGTCAGAAAATTTCCCAAATAAAAATCCTTTTAAAAAAAAAAGGATTAGCTGGAAAAAAAATTGGATGGAAGGATTTCTGAAGAGAAAGGGAATATAACCCTTGTAAGGCGGGGAAAAGAGTTTAGACAGAATCATAGGTTTCAAAAAAAAAAGAAGTTTTCCCCGGTTTTTTTTTAAAAACTCATAATGTAATGGAAAAGCATGCATTTAACCCAAATAATATCTAAAAAGGGGGAAAAGGGGGATCTCCATTGTGCACGATCCATAAAAAATCATAACCCCCAAAAAAGGGAAAAAAAGAGTTGGAGCTTTCTCTTTTGGGAAAGGGAAAAAAAAATCACAATTATTTGTGCAAAAAGGGTTTTGGGGAAATTATATTCCCCCTTTTTTTTATTTTCCCAAGGAAGCGCCACTCACCTCTTCCAAAAAAGGGGGGGCCACCTAATGCTCAAAAACCCCCTTACACCAAGCGGCTGGACCAATGACGAAATTTTTTTGGAAAAGGCTACACCATTTTTTTAAAAACCCCAACGCACAAAAAGGTGCCCTCTTTACTTTTATTAGACAATTTGCAGCCCTGCTACTTTGGCCCTTCTTGTTCTGCAGAGAAAATAATATCACACTTCTTTCCCCCACCACATTTTTCCCCCATCGGCGGGCCCCTTGATGAAAATTTTTTTTGGCCCTTTTTTAAAAAATATCATAAGTGGACCCCTTTAAAGAAGTCTAGACATCTAAAACCAGATCAAAAAGGGATGATGTCTTCCCTATTTTTAAAAAAGCGTACAGTAAATTTGCATCGATAGACAAAAAACATTAGCCGGTTTTTGTACCCCCGGATCTCCCTTTGCAACCCCCATTTTTTCCGATGAAGATTTTTTGTTAGAGAACAATACCTCGATTCCCGTTGTACAAGAACCTGTCGAACAAATAAGAGCAGAAAATGTGGGGCCCCCTTAAACATTCCCGGGGGGGGGTTTTCCCTTTTTGGGGGGGGAAAACCCTTCCCGAAAGGAAAAAAAGGGCCCAAAAAACCCCCAAAAAAAAAAGGGGCCCCTTAATCCCAAAAGGGAAAACCATCACCTCCCAACAACAAATTTTCCTGATTTAAAAAAAACAAAAAGGGAAAGGAAAAACAGTCGACCCCGATAGTTGATATTCTTAACAAATCTTCATTTTTCCAACAGAGACCCCGGGGGGGCCGAAGAGGGGTCCAAACAACACTCCACAATATTGACGGAAACTCCAACCCCCTTTCCCCATCTGTTTCTTTTTTCCCCCCAAAACCCCTCTTATTTTTTTTCTTTAATAAGAGCCTTCTGTACAATAGAAACACAACAAAAAAAAATTGGAAAAAAATCCTTACCCCTTCAGCGGTTTCCGTAAAAAAGGGAAATGGGAAGGGATTTTTTTTTATTTACTTTACCGCTGTGTCCACACGTCGTTTGTGTTTGGGGTCAGTAGGATCTTTTTACATGGCTAGGTTTGGTTATCGGGAACTTTTTGGCTATTGGAACGGGTTCAACTAAGATGAACACAAGGTTTATTTAAGGTTAGCATACCGGTTTTATGATGAATGACTTTCCCTGTCCCTTTAAAAAGGGTTCCAACGGAAACCTCTGAGAACAGGACGACCTCTGGGAGGATCTAGTCTTACTTGGGAAAATTTTACTTGAAGTACTTTTTTTCTTAAGATTTTACTTTTAAATATTTTTTTTAGGATTTCTTGTACTTGTACTTGATTTTTTTTTTTAAAAAAGTTGGGTTTTTTTGATTTGAAAAGAAATTACTTGAATATTTATTTTCTAGGTAAGATGTCTTGAAGTAAAAAAAACTTTTAAATAAAAAAAAAACTTTTTGGCAAAAAAAAAAAATTGAAATAAAAAAATACTTCAAATAAATAAAAAATTTGTCAAGTACTTTTTTTATTTAATACTTTGGGGTTTTTTTTTATTTATTTTTTTTACTTCGTCTTTGTTTTACTTGACTTTGGTTTATTCAAAATTGGATTTCTTTGAAAAATTTTTGGGTGGGATTTGCTTTTTAATTTCTTGAAAACGCAAGACATTTTAATGAATACTTGGTACTTGTACTTGAAGTAATTTTAAAAACAAAAATTGGACGTTTAAGAACCAAAGACCCCCTTTAAGCTCTAAAAAGGGCGGGAAAAAAGCGGGTAATGCCGGGGATGGGCCCCCCTAGGAACATCTGGTTCCTGTAACAAGGGCCTTTGCTATCCCGTCACTAGACCGGGAGGGGGCATAACGGATCTAATCGTCTGCTCGTCATATTTTTCCCGGAGACAGGGGAACCGAACACATATTGTGCTCGTATCTGGAAAGTTTTTCTTGTTTAAAATATTTTTGGAAATTTCCAGAGCTCAAAAAAAATTTTTAAATACTTAACCCCTTTTGGGGTTTTGGAAATTCCCCTTTCGAAAAATTAATTTGAAATAGCTGATTGGCAAATTTTCTCGTGTAAAGTGGTTTTTTTTTTAAAATTTTTTTTATATAGTTGCGATGTTTTAAAAATTTTTAACTATATATTTTTTTTTTTCATTTAAAAAAAAAAACATAAATTTTCCTGGTAAATGACTAAATTATTTTTCAATAAATTTAATTTATTAAAAAGTGTGTTTTAAATTTTTTTTTTTGTATTGGTCAAATTCCAAGTTCACTTGTGTAATTCTTTAAATAGGATGGTCATGTTTTAGAACTATAAGCATTTTTATCTGCTTATAATCCACTAACTTGACTAATGTTAGAAAATTGACATAAACCTTGAGGGGAACCCTCCGCTCGGCTAAGCGATCAAGCGTGCTAGAGAGAAAGAAGAATAGCAGTTCAAAGCTGCCTCTTGCGGGGTATTCTAAAAAAGTAAAATATACTTATTGGCTTAAGCACAAAAAAAACTATTTTTTAAACATTGAAAAAATTTTAAGTTATAACACTCCTGAGGTTCAATTTGTGAAGACTAGAAAAGTCCAATCTTTGACCCCAAAAAAACCCTTTTTTTAATTTATGTTAACAAATATTTTACTGCCCATGACTTCCGAAAACCCCCGTTAAGGGGAAATAAAAAAACCAACCTTTTTTTTTTAGGTAATTTTTTAAAACAATTTTTAAAAAAAAAGCCGTTTTTTTTTTTTTTTTAATATAACAAAAAGTTTTTGGCATATCTTTTTTCTCAAAAAATACCGTTTGTAGAAATTTTAAAAAAAACCCACAAAAAAGGTTTTTTAAAAAAACCCGAAGGACCTTTTTTTACCGAAAACCCGGAAAAAAACTTAAAAAAGACCTTTTTTATAAAAAAATTTGTATCTCCGTTAAATTTTTTAAAAAAAGGGCTGAATTTTTTGGGGAAAAGGGGTGGCCTAAAAATATACTTTGGGCCAAAAACCCCAAAAAATTTTAGCAAAAATTTTAAACGCACTATAAAAAAAATTAGGCCCTTGCTAGAAACCGGGCCAGAGTCAAAGGGAAAAAGGGGCCCCCCACGAAGGGAAGCAAAAATGATTGAGTTTTCTAATTTAAAAAACACTTTAATTTTTGCCCTTTTTTCAATAAAGCAAAACCTAAATTTGCTTAAAAACAGCAAGAGCTATTTGTCAACTTTATCGGGGGGGTATTTTTTTTAAAAAACTACTTTTGACAAGTTGACAAATTTAAATTTTGCTTTTTTAAGCAAATTGTGGTTATTTATTTTTTTTTGGGGGATAAAATTTAAAAATGATTTTGACTAATTAAAAATACTCGGTCATTTTCTATTTTTTTTTAATGCAATGCAAAGTTGGGTCTTAGAATTTTTTTTTCCTCTTTTTGGTTTGAGGGGGCCCCCCCCTTTTTTTTTTTTAGCCGGGGGGAAAAAATTTTTAAATTTTTTTTTTCAGGTTTTGTCTAGATTAAAATAAAATAAAAATTTGTCAGTTTCATGATTTTTCAAAAAGTTAATCCAGTTTGAAAAATTTAAAATTAAAAATTTTTTTAAAAAAAAAAAAAAAAAATTTTTTCTTTTCACTTTGTACTTCAAATATGAGTACTATTAGTTATCAATAAATCGAGAAAATTAAATTATCCGATTATTGTTTAAAAAAAAAATTATCTATCTCAGAATCCTATCGAGCATTCTTAATTTTATGCATTCCAGGCAAAGTTAACACTTTGTAAAAAAAATTTTATTATAGATTATAATAAACAATTAAGGGGGTAAACGAAAAAACTTTAAAAAGCTGAGCCGGGGGTTTTTAATGTTTATGATATTATGCAATTAACGATTTAATTGCTCAAGCTCAAAGGGAGCAATATTC
>JAHBCN010011922.1:0-27952 GCA_019359885.1 Listronotus oregonensis
TTGTGTTTAATATGAGCTGGGAGTAGTAATTTTCAACAGTTCTTGTAGATTAAGAAACATTACATGTAATCTTTGGTAATACATTGTTATTGTCGAAATTCTTTTTCGCCCTGTATCTTCGAAACCAAGCGCCCTATCAAAAATCATCAGAGGACAAAATATCCTTGGAATAGTCCAAACAATAGTCCCTTTAATTTTTGCGCATGTTTAATAAACACCTTGTTTATTCCAGTTCCAATAATATTATATACATACGTGTTGATAACCTCTTTTTTCAGGTCCATTAAATATGGTTGGAAATGGTTACAAGAGGTACTACATAAAATTATCATTTTTTATTTTTTTTTTCAATATGTTTTAATAAAAAGAAGCATTTGTATACAAAATGTATTTAATTATATATTACACTTTTGCCAATATGTATTTAAAATAGTAATAAGCGCTAGTCTTTTTCAGGTATTTATTGTTACCGTTTTTTATTTTCCAATTTAAATCGCAAATTGGTTTTTTTATTAATTCCGTTACCAATAATAAATACCAATTTATTTTTATTGAAACGTATATAAAAAAGTACGCTTTTTAAAACGAACCAATAAATGAGGTGTCCCATCAAGAAAATGGTAATTTTATGTCGTATTTATTTTGTTTTATTTCAGATCATTTTCGTAAACATTTCTTTACAATCAACGAAAATAAATACACAAGATGGTTATTTAATACATTTTTTTTTAATATGAAATGTATGACTCTACTCTGTAATTCTGCCAATAATTATAAATAAACGATAAATTATTTGGTATTGGGTTTTATTATATTACTATATCTATAATTCGAAGACGCGGTAATTTTCTCCAACTCTTAGAATTTTAGAGACATCGGATTATCGGGTATTAGAAAATTTCCTAATTAAGTGGATTAATATATCGGACTAAACACGAGTTTTTTAGCAATAACGCATTAAATTTATTTTCATCTAAAACTACGTCAAATCTCTTTCTTTGCCTACCAAAGAAATCTCCCAAATATATTTTCCCAGAAAAAATAGTTTTGGCGTAATTGCTATTTAAAGTTCACGTCGAGCCCATTTAATTTGTCGTCAGACCAAAAGGCTTTGTGACGACACAAGAAGTGCCGTGTTCCAATATCACTTTTTTTGCTTTATTAATTTATTTTATGTAGAGCAAAAGAGAAAATCTTTCGCGTTCCTTTATTTCGATTTAAGATAAATCGGTTTAATATCAAATAAATATGCAACATATTAAATGAAAAGGGTAATAACAAAGTTAAAATCCATCGCCATTACCACAAAAAAAGTAGATTTCACAAAAAAAAACAGTTTATTATCGTTTTAGAAAAACACCTCGTAAGTAATCAATCGACTTTTTGAACCAAAGCAATACATTTTTGTTGTAGTAACCATAACTACTGACTTTTTTAACCAGTCGAATACATTTTTTTCTTAATATGTTTTTGACAAACGAAGATAAACAGATTATAGTATTTTACTTTTTTAATAAACAAATGAAAATGGCACTTATACACTGATTGTAAATTAAAAGTATTCCAAATTCCGGATTATCTTCGCTTGGTATTTTATTTTTTCCGCTTTTATTCAAGATAAAAAATTGGAATTTAGGCTCAGTCGCCTGTGTCGAACGATATTGTGAATAACCCTTTTGACGTAAATACTCTTTTGGCGGAAAAGTTTTATATTTGAATTTTAAATGCTTGTTATGCTGATATAGAATTTTGTATAAAATTTAATTATTTGGCAGAATATGAAATATCCCGAAATTTTAACAATATTCATTTTTTTTGTATCCAAAAAGTTTTATGGGAAAATAAAGAGATACATGTAAAAATATTAAAATTTATATTGTTATAAATACCAAATAACAATATTCTAGAATCGACTAAATAAATTAATCTATATTTAAATATTAAAAACTTCATCAAGTTCTAGGCCTTCCTGGATTGTACCTAGTACCGATGCTGTATTACTCCGTTGCACAGCTAAACCAATTATTTGGATAATGAAACTTCGAGATTTTTTGCATGGAATGTTTTTGCAAATTTTATTTATAAAACCCTTAGCCTCATCACTCATAGGACCGAAAATTTCAACAGCAAAAGGAATAAAGATAAAGCGGTCTTCAAGCTCTTTATAATTTAGAGATTTTTTAGTCTCGGCAAAGCGAGCAGCCGCACCTACTAAATTTAAAGTTTTGTCCAGATAGGATTTTGCAAGTGTATGGCTGCAAGTAGCGTTCTAAAGTAATTGTTGTAATTGCCATCTACACGGTTTTTATCTCTTCTGCAAACTTCAAGAGGCTCCAACACAGAAGGATTTGCAGCTGAAATCAGAGCTCTCTTGATAATGTCATTTGTTTGACTATGTCTAGAAGAACACCCTGCGCTTTTTTTGCAGCTTAACCCATGTAGGCCATAAATATTAGCATTTTCGCCGCAAACGCAGGTGTGCTCTCCACACACAGGCAAGCCAAGTCTGAGAGCAATGGAAATATGGAATGTTTTGATATCTAACAAATTTCCCAAGGACGAAGATAGAAGTGCGTTAATCCAAGCATTACCAACCAATGGGTTCTATTCATCAGTGGTTGGCACCACTGGGAGCTGACAGGTGACAGATGTCGCTCAGTGATCCAGTCAGGGAGTTTAATAAAAAAGTTCTTTGACGTTTAAGACCCTTACGTTTTTTTTCCAGCCATGTAACTATTAAAGAAAATCGCTAAAACAAGATTTTCCCCATGTAATTAGATTTTTTAAGTTAAAAATTAAGTAAAACACCATCTTATGGCTGACTTTTGCCATTTTCTGATTTGAATCTCCTGTTTAATTAAAGAAATTCGCATTGGTAAGATAACTTTTCATAACATATTTTAGGGATAATATGTAAAACCTAAAATTGTTTTTGCAGATGTCCTGGGGAAGGGAACAAACTGTTCTTGAAAGCTTGACAAAGTAAAAAATTCATCTTTTAAATTAATTTTATGACTGCACCCCCAATAACCTCCTGGTTTTGAATATTTTTTCTTAATTAGTCATCACGATACTCCCACTTTATATATATATATATATATATATATATATATATATATATATATATATATATATATATATATATATATATATATATATATATATATATATATATATATATATATATATATATATATATTATATATATATATATATATATATATATATATATATATATATATATATATATATATATATATATATATATATATATATATATATATATATATATATATATATATATATATATATATATCAAAAAATACCTGGATATCAGTTTTTAAACTTTATGAAGCTGGTGCTTTGTGTAGCAAACGGCTGTGGTAGCTTGCGTTATCCATGACAACAACACCCTGTTTGGAATATTTTTTAAAAGATAATTTTAAAACCAGTTTTCAAAAAGTTCTGCACCTTTATCCTCATGATAATCCAAGCTAGAATCCTTAATATTCTTTGCAGACAACAGCAAGCAGTTTGGGACAAATCCGTGTTCTGAATCAGCGTGTATTATGGTAATGCGTTATCTTTTATTTGAAGGTGCTTTCGTCTCACAGTTTTGCCCGGAATCAGCCCATCCTTTGGATACTGTGTCGTGTGTATCGAACCATGTTTTATCAAGATAAATTATGGATCTGTTTTCCAACCTATATCTTTTAATTTCTTGAAGATAATTAAATCTCATAGTGCGTAATCTGTGCAATTCCATTACTACTTGTCTTTTTCTATTTTGCGGTTTTAAATCCCATTTTACAAACAACTCTATGGAGGGTGGCACGGCCAATATTCATATTGGTTTCGTTTTCGTCTAGCTTCTTTTTCAGTTTATCCAAGGTCCGCTTTTATAAAGACAATATGTTTTCCTTCTTATTAAGTCCTGATCACTATTGTCTATACGGTGAGATTGAAAATCACTACGTTTTTTTCTTTTGTTCAATTCTTTACTAATAATAATATTCCTTATCGATAATATTGGAGTTTTTGTAAGTAGATAGGTTTCTTTTAAAGCTTCTTGTTTAATTAGACCTCTACTGATTAAAGTTTCATACACATTTTTCACAACCTGTTTTGCATCTAAGAGATATGATTTAGACGCGACATAGTTATATTCTCGTAAAACAACTTTTTTAAAACGCACAGTAAAAACGGTTATTCAACACTGCCACTAAAATATTAGCCAAAATATTTATATACCTAATGGTCAATACTTAAGAAATACCTGGCCCCACCCCCGTCATTATGAAATAATGGGTTTACCCAATAACAATAAGTTATAAAATTGTTAAAGGTTTATTAGGGTATTGTCCGTCAAAAGCCATAGCGATATACTTTGAGACAGACTATACCTTGTACATAAAAATTTGAAGTTGGATTAAAAAAAACAAAACCAATGTTATTTTTTATTAATTTTCATTATTTTTCACGAGATTTTTTAGAATAGAAAAACATGGTGACGCGGTGGCTAAATATTCACCTCAAATGTATGATCAGGAGGCAAAATTACTACGGAAAAGTATGCTTAACTTCTTTTTTTGTGTGGCTGTGTAATTTAAAACAAACTTTTATCTGTGTGGGTAGGCCACAAAAACAAGCGACCGACAAAACTTTTACAAACGACTTCTTACGGCTTTTACACATACCTGAAATTCCTATACGTTTCCTGGAAATTGTAAGTAATATATCCAAAGGTCGCTGAGCCCTTTTTAAATGGGTTGGATTATTTGAAAGGGGTGCTGTTTCAGGTTAATAAGTTCCTGTGGACCCTAATTTAGTCTTTAATATGGCGCACTGGAGTATTTTGTCCTCTAAATGAGGCATTTGCCACTGAATAAGTTTTACCGAAATTATGAGAATACTATTGGACACTTTATTTTACAAGTGAGTACCTTTAAGTAAAAAATTTGCCCCACTTTAGGACACTAAATAAAAATTATTTTATAGCTTATAAAGGGATAAAGCTTATATAAGACTTTTTTTATTGTCGTAATAATACTTTCATTCAGTTTATGAATAAAGGTTAAAAAGAAACTTATGAATATCCATGCCTGAAAGGCTAAAGTGAAGTTTGATGCTTAGGTTTTGCATAAAATCAAGTTAATTAATTTTTATTAAAAGAGTATTGCACAGAGTATCCCTAAAAAATGTACACATTTTATAAGAGACATCCTAGGTTAACTTCATTATATCTAAAATTTCTTCGCGTATCTGGTAGAGAGCAATAAAATTTAAAAAATTTGGTTTTATTTTTCTAAATATCTTGGTAACGTTATATAATAGGATCTTTTGTGATTAAAAAAATGTTTTTTTTGTGTTCTGATTTTTGTGACTATTTGTAAAGTTCTTTTAAAGCAAACGCAAATATGTGAACAGAAGTAACATTAACACAAATTACAATCGGTCAAAATGTTTTTGCTTAAATGTTTCTTGTAGTTCATTTAATGGAACTAGTATAAAATAACTAAAGTAGTGCAACTATTATAACAAAAATAAAAAATAAAGAAAATATTTCATAAGAAACCATGTTTGTTTAGATACAAGATCATGGCCTATCACAAGCTTTGAGCATATATCTGCTAGAGGCAGCTTTGCCACTTGGCTGTGAGAACAAGTGTGTGAATGAGGAATAAAATAAAAATGAAACTTTTCTCTATCGGCCCGCAAAACAGGAGTACTCGTATATTTTTTCTCTTGCGCATGCTTGTTCGCATGGCTAAACGGCAAGACTGCATCTGGTAGGTATATGCTCGAAACACAACAAAATGGACGTCGCGTGACGTCACACCAATATCGTGTGTTACTTATAATAATATTGGTTTATAGC
This sequence comes from Listronotus oregonensis, assembly GCA_019359885.1. Classification (NCBI taxonomy): domain Eukaryota; kingdom Metazoa; phylum Arthropoda; class Insecta; order Coleoptera; family Curculionidae; genus Listronotus; species Listronotus oregonensis. Next base: position 5,879 of record JAHBCN010011922.1, read on the forward strand.
CGTACACTTGGCGTTTCTTGTGTTATAAAATAATTTTGAAAAAAATCATAAAAGTGACGTCATCAGTTTTTTTTTTGATTCTTGATATCGTTAACTTTATGACAATTAAGATATTTTAATTCAGTAACCAAATGTATACAAAATATTTTTTTAACTCTGTAACATTTGTCTTTTTACCAAAAAAAAAAAAATAGTATAATTCCTTGTGAACATTAGTTAATCAACTTTATGAAAATCAAGATGTTTTATTTGGTAACCGAATGTCCATAGAATATTTTTTAACTCTCCAGCATTTGTCTTTTTACCAAAAAAAAAAAAAAATTATATTCCTTGTAAACATTAGTTAATCAACTTTATGAAAATCAAGATGTTTTTATTTGGTAACCGAATGTCTATAGAATATTTTTTAACACTCTAACATTTGTCTTTTTACCAAAAAAAATATTAAATTTCTTGTGAACATTAGTTAATCAACTTTATAAAAATCAAGATGTTTTTATTTGGTTACCGAATGTCTAGAGAATATTTTTTAACTCTCTAACATTTGTCTTTTTACCAAAAAAATTATAATTCCTTGAAAACATTAGATAATCAACTTCATGAAAATCAAGATGTTTTTATTTGGTAACCGAATGTCTATAGAATATTTTTTTAACTCTGGAACATTTGTCGCTTAATTAAAAAAATATTAAATTTTGAAAAAAATATATATATATATATATATATATATATATATATATATATATATATATATATATAAATATATATATATATATATATATATATATATATATATATATATATATATATATATATATATATATATATATATATATATATATATATATATATATATAATATTTATAAAAAGTAGTCTTGTAATTTTTTTTTTTAGATGGCCTCACAAAAAGAAATTCATTCATTCATTCATTCATTGAGATATTGATCATGTAAAGATTGCCAAAGAGCAACGACAAAATGGAGTGAAGCACTATCATGTATTTATCATGGTTCTCTCAGTTTTAAAAGTGACAAATTTTTGCAGAAGATTATATGCACATCTAGTTAAATTGTTAAATAATCTTATCTCGGTTGTCACACCTGTTCATATATAATCTAATGATTATATATGAACAGGAAATTCGAAGAAAGGTTTACTGATGATATTACTTTTATTAACTTCCCTTTTTATAGTTAATCACTATACTACCAGAAAGGGTCTAACTATACTCCAAAGAAACATTGGAATTAAATTGCCCATTTTAAAAAATCTTAAAAAAGCCAATATTTTTTAAAACTTTTGGTGCCCTCTACCGGCTAAACTTGACCTAAATCGACCTATTTTAAGGACGAGTCTCTCATAAAATTTTATATGCGGACTTTTTGAAGACCAGGCGTATTATTTATTAATGGAACTAGCTCTAGGTACTTATTTTTATGTTTTATTTTTAGCATTATGGAAGATACCCCAATATTACACAAAAACCAAAGTGTCGGGGGTTAAACTAAACAAACAATATTAAGTTATAAGAAAATATGTATTTATTTTTTTAGTTATTTGATGACAAATCGTTTTTATCAAGCTCCCCTTAACTAAAGAACAGCTTGTATTTAGTATGAAAATTAAAAATCTGTTTACCCTGTTTCTTTCCCAAATTAATGCGAAAAACGCGAATTCAGGTTTTTAATTTAATTTCTCCGATTAGTTGAGAGCCCCAGCAAAACATCAATTTGCTGCCAGACAGCCAAATTGACTTCTATAACGAAAACCGAAATTTGGTTAAAAGTCTTAATCATAGCTTGCCATTTCAATTAGCGAAGCGTGGATAAAATGTTAAAAAATCTAACTTGTAATTTTTTGTAATTAAAATAAATTGACAACATTTAAACTGTCCTATCATAAATTAAATACATATTAAAAAAATGCTTTATAATTACAGACAATTTCATTATTTTTATAAGCTGGGTATCAAGTATAAATACAGAAGTAGGAATGAGGCTTGGTACTTGGTAATCTTATTCTAAGCCGCATCCCAGAAGTACTTTTTCAACGGTCTTTCAACGAAGAGTTAATACTTGTTAGGGCCATAAGCATAAGATGCGTTAACATGGAATTATGTCGCCAAAGAATGACCGTTACGTGAAAACATTGTACCCGGTCTTAACAACGTCTTTAATACACCCTTAGTTGGGTAATGGATTTTTTTTTCGACCAATCAAAAAATACCCATTTTCTGGAGAATTTTTTGGCCAGAAAGTAACTTTTTTCCGGGATTGACCAAAAAGTGGTTACCAATGACCGGAAAAATGCTTTTTCGGGCTAGAAAGGAAAGTGGTTATCAAGGACCGGAAAAATACTTTTGATATAGCAAACAAAATTCAAGCGGAGGGCACGAAAGCAAATAATTTACATCAAACAAACTTTTTTCATACCGCGACAAAAAATGCAACAATTTCCAATATACCAGACACCCCTTTCCTTTAAATATCTAATGTTCATAGCTGTATTTTTAGCATCAATGCAAAATAATCCATTTATTAATTGTTATTAATTGTTTGCAAAAATGATCTTATTTTTTTGTATTGTTTAAGAAAAATAAAATTGTTTATATATGTGTTTGCATTTTAATTTTCTTTAAATAGTTTCGGTCAAAAAAAAACATTGTACGTTACACTACCGAAAAACAGTGTTTTACAGGTCAAGCAAAGCGGTTTTTAGGGCGAGCCGTAGGCGAATCCTGAAATACTTTCCGGTCTTATAACGTAAATCATATCTAACCAAAATATGCTTTATTGTCTTTAAAAAACATACATTTTCATAGACAAAGCATCTTAGTGACTAAACAATATCTATATGGTATATAAATTAATAAAATATGTATGTATAAATAAATAATAATCAAAAGAGAAAATTATAAAAAAATATTAAAATTATACAATTAATAAAGAACTTAGAGTGATAAAAAAGTATAATACATTACATGACATTGACTATTACAAACAGAGATTCCAACATAAATGAACAATTGCCGTAACCAACGATTTTTATAAACTAAGTCATAAACATAATAACAATAATCTTTACTTTTTTTAAATTACTATTATTTTATACTGTACCTTAATATACTACATAACGTCAGTTTGAGTCCGGGAAAAGATACATTACATCACTGAGCCGGTAAAGTAACTTTACCGGACTGAAACTGAAATTTAGTATTTTTCTTTATACAGGGTTAATTCTAAATAATTTTTATTATGCAAATTACAATAAATTACTTATAAACGTTAACGGTAATACTGCAGTTTGAATTATTTGAAATATTTATAGGGGCAGGTACACCTTCCGATCTACTACTATTGGCTTATTTTGACAATACTGGCACCTTTATATTATCCGAATTTTCACACTTAAATTTACTTATCAAAGAAAGATAAAACAGTATGAAATAAAACGTTGTACGATACACGGCCCTGAAATATCATCAAAGTACTCGTCTAGACAATCCGAACTCGGCTCCTCCGTCACTTTGTCCGTAAACATCTAGACTTGTACTTTAATAGTCCATTTTTCGGCCTTGTAACCTTAATAACTTTTATTTTATACTGTCTGGCAGACCTTCGATTACAATATCAATTTGAGTCTGATAGGCTAGTTATTACAGTATTAGAGCTGGTAAGTGTCGCTAAGCAACACTTACCAGACTCTTTTATTTTTATAAATCAAATTAGACATGTAAAAATATGCCAACATAATATTTTCTTCCACCTGTTGACTGTTGCCACAAGAAGGCAACTTTTTTCCTGCAATTTTAAGCAATCTTACACCATGGCGCCATTTTAATTTTGGAGCCACCCATCGCTTGCATTAAATTTTTTAATTTTCTTTTAACTCTTTTGTAAATCTAAAGCCTTGTGTTTAAGAATATCACCTGTGTCTGGCAAATTCCTTTCACGATGTTTGGTAAACCATTTGATAGCAAACTTTTCATTTTTGGGTTTTCCGCACGTTTTAATGTGCATTTTTTTATTTTGTTAGGTCTTAAACTCTCTCCAACCACTTTAGAATTTTTTCTCTTTATTTTTTATGGCACATATAGACGATTTGGCTTTTTGACATTTCTTCGACAATGCGGTAACACTTATACTATTTTTATGCTCTTTCAAAATTTTAGATTTTTCATGAAGAGTTAAACATTTCTCATTATTTTTAACCATTTTGTAAGACATAATTCTCGAGGCGTGATACTCTCCTGATCTTTCTGCAAACTAAATAAAATAGACGTACTGAATGCGTATACCGATGTAGGTACTAGCAAGTTTAGACAAATCTAAATAGGTTTACTAAGATTTTCCAAAATTCACATTATTAAAAATTGTTTTTGTTCACACTATAAAATTAAAATGGTTATATTTTAGTATTCACATTATTGAGTTCTTAATATAAACGTAAGTTCACATTACCGCGCGTGTACTGTACTTCACTCGACTCCTAGCGTTGCCTCGTCCATAATGTCTAACTCGTACTTTAACAAGTAACCTACCGGACTTATAACGTAACTTACTATTACCGGCTTTACACACAAAATTAGGGCTTATAAATCTACTTTTATATTAAGGAACAAGAAGATAAATAATCAACGATTAAGCTTGACTAATTGTACTGTTGATTGCCACTGAGCGAAGCAGTGCTGTAATTATTTAAAATTATAAACAGAATGTCCGAAATTCCCTAGTTCGACGATTTCCAAAGTGGTCTATATCCATCTTTACGAGTTACCGACGACCTGCAAGCAAAGCTGTCGCAATTACTTTCAAAAAGTAATTTAATTACAATTACCATTCTAAGTAGAAGTAAATGACAAATACCAATTACTAGCATGTTTGTTAAAAGTTATTCAAGTATTAATTAAATTTAAAAGAAATTAACTATTTTAGCAATCACCCTATTTAAATTACCACATATGTTAAACCCGATACACTAGACAAATAAAATATTTATGCTTATATGCATCATATGCACACTATTCAAACTGCTTTCTTGGCAAGTTCAACATTAAATGACTCTAAAATAAACATTTATTTTTATCCCATCCCAAACATCAACAGATTTTTCCCAAAAAACAAGTATAAAAACGGTGGCGGTAAGCATCAATCGAAAATACTAAATATGCTCGAAGGCGGCGTTCGCCGGATTTAAAGCGGCCCGCCGTGTTTCAAGATGCTCCTTCTGGCTGGCCAAAATTCCGGCAGTTTTTCCATAAAGAAATGTTATTGATGTTTTTTGTAGTAATTCAATTATTTTTTAGGTAATTAAATTAATTTTTCTATTCAAATCCCAAGTTGCTGAATTACTTGGGATTTGTGAAAATCAATTACCAATTACGATTACATTATCCTATTAATTGATAATCCAAATACAATTACATTTTCCGGAAAGTAATTGAATTGAAGTAATCCAATTTCTTAAATACGATTTTTTAATTATTTTAATTCAATTACCGACAGCTCTGCCTGCAAGGGTTCCAGATTTTTTTTAAAATCAGTAGCACTATATTATCTGCCAGTGGCGGCTTTAAGATCTCTAAAAATTTTCATCTAAAAAATGAGACATAACACCCTCACCACATATACAGACAGGGGCACCCTACTAGGTATATAGCAATGGACCGGACGAATTTGCGATTACCCTCTAAGCACTACAACCGAGGTTCGCGCGATCCACCGGCGCGCTTTCGTTCAATCCTCAGTAACTTTGTAACCATGGACGGGTTGGGATGTACTGCCGTATTTCATGTTTTTCATAAATAATTACGCATGTAGGAGATAAAATTCGCTATTGCTTATTAGAGTTTTTTTGAATCAAAACAATAATAAAATTATTGTTTCGATTCTAAGAAAAGAAACATGTTATTCTAAAAAATCCCAACTAAAAACTAAAAAAATAATTCTACATAAAAAATTAAGTAAAAAAAAAAATCTAAATAAATTAATTAATAAAGCAAGTATTCAAACAATTCACCGCCTTCCGCTAAACAATGTCCCAAGCGATCATAGAAACTTCTTCGAACATTGTTTAACATCACAGGTGTAATTGTTTGAAAAACATTGCGAATTTTTACACGCAATTCATAGCGCGATCATCCCGAAAACCATAAATTTTGGATTTTGCATAACCCCAAAGAAAATAATCGTTAGGAGCCGGAGCAAGAGAGCGAACGGGCTACGGTATTGTAGCTCTCAATCCAGCAATAAGACGGTTTGGAAAAGTATTATTTAACTAATCCAAAACCAAACGTGGATTATGTGCTGGACAGCCATCTTGTTGAAACCACACTTCATTAAACCGAGGACCTGCCAATCGTCGAATCTCTGGAACTATTTGCTGTTGCAAAAGATTCAAATATTTTTGCCCAGTTACCAATAACGGGTGTGAGTGGGATTATGCCTACCATGGAGTGGAAATGTGGACTCATCAGTAAAGACAATGTTTCGAATAAAATCTTCATTTTCATTTACCTTATTCATCATGTTTTCACAAAACTCCATTCTCCTGATATTGTCCTCAGGATAAATTTCTTGGGTTTTTTGAACTTTGTATGAACGATACTTATTTTTTTTTGCCAACAAATTAATTTCTTTCTCTTCCCGTTCCTCATTAACTTCTTGGACGTTTTGTATTTTATGGTTTCTGGGAAAAACGCACCCGTATTTTTGGAAATTATTTATAATTTTTGAAATAGTAGTAATTGCAGGGTGTGGCCTATTAGGATAATTCTCAGCAAATATATTTTTTACCCGCTGTAAAAAACTACCCCCATAATACCACTGAACAATTTTAACTTTTTCCTCAATTTGATAAATATCCATTTTAGGTTTTAAATGTTAAGGATTTTTTAAAAACACACGTGTTCTTACCTTAAATTCGCGGGCAAAATAATTTTTATACATTTATAATTCCCAACAAACTGAAAATTGTGTTACTTTGTTGTTCCTTACTAAACAAAAAAGAATGCATACACAAATAGCGGACGATTGCAAATTCGTCCGGTCCATTGCTATATTCCTAGTAGGGTGCCCCTGTCTGTATACCAAATGCTATTGGCCCTAAAGGGAACACTTTGGTAACAAAAAATTTTCGTTTTGAATTTGCAAAAAAAGTTTTTTTTTTTTGGTAGCGCTCCACAAAAAAATTTTAAAAGTAAATCGTTTTTCTTGTAAATTTGGTCCAATTTTATTGTCATATTTTAAGTTTGGCAAAATTATCTAGGTTTTTCTAAAAACCAACCAACCTTTTTTACTTAACAATTTTCTCATTCAAATAATTTTGATGCCTCTAGTTTTAGGAAAAATGCGAAATTTGGAATTTGACCATTAAATTTTATCAAATTTACAAAAAACAAGAGGATTTGCTTTTAAAACTTTCTTCGAAAGCGCTTCAAAAAAACTTATTTCCGCAAATTTCAACATAAAAATCTTCTTTACCGAAGTGTTTCCCTTGAGGCTAGTAGCATTTAGTATATCCTTGGTATGTGTCCCATGTCTTACTTTATATTAAAAAAAAATCCTAGCGCTGTCACTTCAGCTGCAGAAACACATTTGAAGTTTAAACAGTTAGTTAAAACAGCGGTGGTAAATTGGTTTGTGTTGCCGTTCTCCGGGCCGTTTCTGGTGGAATTAATTTTCTCCGTAAGAGACAATGCAAAAATTTGTGTTCAAAAGATCGGAATTAATATTTTTCGTGAGGGGCTATGCAATAATATGTGTTCAAAAGATCTTGTTGCTTATAATATGTATGTATTTACGAATTTTCTTAGAGCTACCCGGAGATATATCGACTGGAGAACGTCCCCACCGTCCTCGAGTTAAAAAAAAAGAAACAAATTTGATTGTAATTAAGAGTCCATTCGCGCCGCGTAAATTGGATTCAATTTGGGGTTCGGGGTATCATGTTTTTCTCAAAAACGGTATAAGTTATCGATAATTTTCAAAAACTATATGAAAGCCAACACCTAAGTCTAGGCTTCTGCTGTAATAGTTATTTAAATTTGGATTTAGTTTTTAATATTTCCTTGAGTGAAAGTCACCCTAGAAGCGGTTATGTTTAAATACTATTTTCTCTTAACTCGACTCATATTTAAAAATCCGTTACAGCAGAGGCATAGATTATTTTCTTACCTTTAAAATGGTGTATAATTTATGTCCTTTAAGTGAAAAATATTTACCGAAAAACGTTATCTCCTGTATGCTTGCAATCGGAAAGAACATCGCATCGATGCACCAAATTTGGAAAAACCAATATTTTTAATGCGGCTATACGAAAATTATGGTAGTGGAATTTTGTTAGTCTCCGCCCACCATCTCCGCGTCCTTTCGCCCGACCCCTAAGGTGTAGCGTAAATGCACTCTTAAATAGTTGCTAATATTTATAAAAGCGGTAATCTTGAAAGTAGTATTAAATATAGGCTTAATCTTTCATCTCTTACTACACCCAAATACTTGGTCGTTATTGTAGGTGTTCTATCGGTTATAAATAATATAACACCTTTTTTGTTACCACTATGTGGACTGCTTAATAGGCATAAAAATTAATGGTACTTTTCCGTTTCCCTAAAAACAAGCTGATGTTAATTTTTGCCCAGAAGAAAACAACCAAAGGAGTTTACCAAACCTACGATCTATATAACTCTTTCTCTATCCAAATTTTTAAACTAGAAAAATCAATGAATACGTAGATATTTTTTTTAATTACATTTTTTTTTTCTTTTTAAACATGTCTTGGGAAGGAAAACATAAAGTAGGTATGCTGTCGCTATTTAAATCGTTCGAAGCTCTCCAGCTAATTCACCCTAATCCCTTTAAAACAAACGTCCACTAAAACTCTCATAAATAACCTCTTAAGACCCTTTCGACTTTTACACATACCTGGAGTTCTTATACGTTCCCTTTTCGAATTTGTACTTGAAATATACCCAGACTTCGTTAGTCCCTTTTTGAAAGGGTTGTGACATTATAAAAGGCTATGTCGCGCGTTAATACCGTTTTATAGACTTTAATTAAGTAATAAATATGTTCTGCACCGAACAATCCAATATACAAGGCAGAATTTTTGCCACCGAATAAATCTTAGGCGATATCGTAGAATAATGTTAAGAAACAAAACACACACACAAAATTTAATAGTAATTTTTTTATTATTACACGAAGGCTCATATGGAGCCCAAGAAGTAGGTACCCTGGGTGCCGGGCTTTTAGATGTTAGATTTTACTCCCTTGTTTCGTCAACGCTGCAATGAAAATATAGATATTGCATTTCACGACACCTTTTAGACAACGCGATACTCCCATTACAAACCTTATATAAATAAGTTCTACCTCTAAACTACTCCCATTAACGCCTGAGTATAATGTCCTCCATACGGGACCTACAATTTAACGTGTAAAGTAATTTTTATATCGTTTAAAGGCATAAGAGGAAAAAACAACCTTCTTTTTCTGAAAACCTTTTATTACTCTTAAGATCTTACTAGAATTTTAGCAAGAAAATTATAAGAATATAAAAACGATATATTGAATTAGAATTTAAAATAGTAAAATAGTATAAGATATGAGAGATGATTTTAAATAAAATATAGTTTAAAAACAAACACGCTTTTATTGTGAACCGAACTAAAAGGAAGAAAATATTTTTTAAGTATAAAAAGTTGTGTTACAGTGCTAGAAAGTCTAATAATCAATTATGACTAATTAATTTGAAATAAGATTAAAATAAAAATTAATTTATTAACAAAGTAATACAATTATAGCAAAAAAGAGTGGAGTGCATTTAACTATATTTTCATAATAATTTTAATTTTGTAAACAGATACCAATAAAACAATTGTAACATTTAATATAAAGCACCCCACGCTTTTTTACTATAATTAAATTATTTTGTTAATAACCTAATTTTTATTTTAATCTTATTTTAAGTTAATAAGTCATAAAAGATTGTTGGGCTTTTGATCACTGTACTTTAGAGTATTTTCTACTTTTAAATTCGGTTTGCTATAAAAGCGTGTTTTTTTTCTAGTTCTTAAAATATTATTTATTTTCTAATTTTTTAGTCTCAGAACATCTTAAACAAGGGCCTTAATTTTTAGTATATCTTATATTTGTCAATAATTCTACATTTTCTTTATTCTTGTTAATTTTTTTTAAATAAGGTTGTGTTTCGATTTTAGATTTCTCAATCGTTTTTTTACAGTTTTTTCAATATTCATTTTATTTTTTTTCCAAATTAAAAATGATTTTACATTAAACTTAGAAGCGGTCCATTGAAATACGATTGACTTAAACATTCCTTTTAAAATGCATATAGGAAAATGTAGCGCAATCTATGGTACCATAATTGTACCATTTATTTGATTTACATATATTTCAGTATTAAGTTTTTTAATTATAACGATAAAGAACAATGAGGTTTACCATCGTTTTGTGAATGGTATACACTTAACCTGCAAACTAATCTAGATATTTTTTTCTTTTTATGTTCTGATAATCCTAGTACATTAGAAGAAAGTTATAAAATTATTGTATTGGTATTGGCTCTTCTTCTTTTTCTTCTTCCTGGGAGCTGTCTTGTCACTACCGGAGGCAGCGCAGCCTCTTGGGCTTTTTGTGCCTAATCTCCCATTATCTTTTATACCATCCTTTTATTAATCTTCTTCCTTCTACAAGTCTGTATAATCCCGAAACTGGTTCGTTGATATATTCCTGTGGGCCTATTTCCGGTTGCTCAAATAATGCCGGTCTTTTGTGATTCAACGCTTCACATTCGCACAGTATATGGCAGGCTGTTTCTTCCCCCCGTCGCACATTCTGCAACTTGGGTACCCATTGTATGAGCCTATTTTTTGTAGGTGTCATTTTAGGTTATCGTGCCCTGTTAGCAACCTTACTGTTATGCGAAGTCTTTTCCTACTCTGTCTGAGTAGTTCTTCCCTCGTTCTTTTGGGTAAGCCCCTTATGAAGCTTTTTCCATGTCTAATTCTACTGAGGTGTCCCCAGTATTCCTCGTTTTGGTTCGGATCCATTCCCTGGTTTGCCCTCGTGTTGTGGTTTTGGTCACTCCAAGGGCAGGTTCTGGTCCGAGGTGTGGTGTGGATGATTCCTGTTTCGCTAGCTCATCCGCTTTTTCGTTGCCTTCTATTCCCGAATGTCCCGGTATCCACAAGAGAGTTACTCTGTTGCGTTCTTCCAGGACTTCCAGTTCTTTTTGGCATTTCCATGTTACTTGGACGTTACCTTGGGGTTTACTAGTGGCCCAGTGACTCTTGGCTGTCTGTTATTATGCAGATCCGTTGTTTTTATAAGCCCTCCTGTTATTTTCTTTTGCACAGTAGAATGGAGAATTGTAAAGTCCTTATTTCACTGTACACGTTCGCTCCAGTTCTCTACTCGGTTTTGGAACCATCTGTATACCAGATGATGTCTCCGACCGTGCCGGGGAGATCGGGTTGGTACCACTCAATCTGGAATTTTTACCACGAAATTTTTGTTGAATGAGTATTGGGGAATTATCTGGTCTGTTCTCTTGTCCAGGATGTTATCGCTAACCTCACTGTTTATGTTGTTGTGTCCCAGTAGCGTAGACACCAGTTGGTTTCTGTTGCAGTCGAAAATAGCTCCCATCACTATGAGGTTAAGTGGAGGAAGTATTTATTATTTAAAGGTCTAAGAGTCGCTTCATGGCTGCTGTTGGGGTTATTTTAATTGCTCCTGTTATAGCTAAGCAAGCAAGTCTCTGTATCTTGGCCAATTTTGTAACAGCAGTTATTTGTCGCATTTTTGTCCACCATACTAGTGATGCGTATGTTATCATAGGCCTTATCACAATGGTGTATAACCAATAAACCATGTTTAGTTTAAGGCCCCATATTTTTCCATGAGTGCGTCTGATTAACATAAGAGTCTTCTCCGTTTTTTTTTTATTTTCTAAAGATGTTGGTTTCAGGTAAGTTTAGAGTCTAGGGTGACACCAAAATATTTTACCTCTCCCACAGTCTTGATTGTTTCACCTCGTAGGGTCAGTGGTCCTAAGCCCTCTAGATTTCTCCTTTTGGTGAAGGCAACTATGGCTTATTTAAAAGGGTTTATGTTTAGTCCCTCTTTTCTTGTACATCTAGTAACTGCGTTTAGGGCCTGTTGCATTTTATCCATGACAGGGTTGTTAAATTTTTCTTGGGCCATAATGACGAGATCGTCTGCGTATCCCAATGTTTGGTGCCCTTCAAGTTAAAGAACATTTAGCATTAGGTTCCATCAGTGGACAGAACTTCCCCTTGCGGACATCCTCGCTCAACCCGAGCTACAAGAGTTTCTTCAAGAAATAAAGTATAAACTGATATGCTCTTAAGCATGCAGTCTATCCACTTGTTGTGTCTATCCCTCAGCGCCTCGACGCGTTTATAGATGTAGGGGACGTGTTGTCAAACGCTCCTTTTATATCTAGGTCTGTCACGTATAATTTTGTATTATTCTAAATAGTAAATTTGAAAAATAATGTATTTTTCCATTATCTCGCAAATAAATCTAAAATATGCTCTAGAAAAATTATGCGCCCATTATGCATCACTCTGTATAATAAACAAAGCAGTGAACTAAACACACTAAAATTCAGAGGTCCAAGGTTTATATGTACTTTGTATTTTATAGGCTTTTTATATTTCAATTTCAATAAAAATCACTCTTTTTTCAGACTTTATTATCCCATTCTGGGACTCGACAAACCTCCAATATGACATCTTAAATACACCCCACACCGAAGTTGTTCTGTAAAAAGTGAATAAAAAATCTGATGTTTGAAAATGGGGTGTTCAAATTTACATAGTATTGAGATTCACTGTGCCCCTGTGTCTTTTTTATACCAAGAAAGTTGATATGAATTTCATTTAATAAAATGTATTATCCCATTTATTGAAGAAGTTCTGGAAATTTAAATTAAGTTTTACAGAAAAATGTAAATAATTAAAAAGTTTTTTTTTTTGCTGCATTTTTAAAAAGTTATTTTTTCCCATCGCTTGAAGACGAAAAGTCCTTTGTTTCTTCCCAAGAAAAAAAATTGTTTGCTTTTCTACCAAAGAAGAAAAATATATTTTTTATTGTTGGAAGTTTAATCCGTCAAATAATTGCATGAGGACCGACTCTTGCATTTCTTTTTCGTACCATTCTAAGGATTCTACTAGTAAAAGATCTATTTTGCCTGTTCCAAAATGTTTCTCGTAAACTTTATCTTTACTATTGGAGCTGATTTATTTTTTTTTTCAACAGACAAAAACTATAGTCCGGGAGCTAAAGGGGTAAAAATAAGATAATAATAGCCGGTCAATTTTATAAAATCTCGTTAGAGACGTATTTTCGAATAACAAAATGATAGGATAGATCGCGCGATCGCATTGCTGCCAAGAACAACAATAACAACGATATTTAAAAAAATTTAAATTCAAAATGGCGAGTATCAAAATGGAGAAACACTTAGAATCCGGGAAATATGGATGAAATATTTTACTCACGGCTTCTTGTAGTCACTATTAACGAATTTGGGGTCGAAATTTAAGAAGTTTGAAATCGAGAATGGCTAATCGAAGATGGCGGATAAAAAATGGCGCATATCAAAATTGAAAAATACTAAAAATACGGAGAATATACAAAATATTTTACTCAGGGATTCTTGTAGTCACCAATAACGAATATGAGGTCAAAATTTTAAAAATTCTTAACCTAATATGGCGGATCTAAAATGACGTAAATATGTAAAAATAATATACAGAATGTTTAATAAAAACATATATTAAATATTAAAAAATAATAATAAATTCATTTTTTTTAATAAACTCTGTGTAATGTTCCTAGGTATATTATTACTTGTTACAAAAATATAAATATATGCAGATTGCTAAAAAAACTATATTAATTATTGAAAAAAAAAATTAATGTATAGACGCTATTATTGCAATTGAAAAAAATATAATTTTTTTTCAATTGCAGTAATAGCGTCTATAAATTTTTTTTTTTTTTCAATTAATATAGTTTTTTTAGCAATCTGTATAATTTTTTAATATGCTATAACCAACTGCCCTCTAATTTGTATCTTCTTTTTTTTCTAAATATTGTAAATTGAAAAACACTTATAGCATATTCTTCGTATTTTTAGTGTTTTTTAAATTTTGATACGCCATTTTGGATCCGCCATCTTGGATTAGCGATCTTAAATTTTAATTTTTTTAAATTTCGATAGTTCTAATAATTCCAAAAAAACCTCTATGTAAAATTTTTCTCCTTTTCCCCTTTTTTAAAGTTTTTTTTTTTTGATACCCGCCATTTGGGATCCGCCATCTTGGATTAGCGATCTTAAATTATTTTTTTTAAATTTCGACCCCAGATTCGTAATAATTGAACACGAAAACCTCTATGTAAAATTTTTCATCCATATTTCCCGTATTTTAAATGTTTTTCTATTTTTATACCCGCCATTTGGGATCCGCCATCTTGGATTAGCGATCTTAAATTTAATTTTTTTTAAATTTCGACCTCAGATTCGTAATAGTTGAACACGAAAACCTCTATGTAAAATTTTTCATCCATATTTCCCGTATTTTAAATGTTTTTCTATTTTGATACCCGCCATTTGGGATCCGCTATCTTGGATTTGAAGTTTTTAAAAGTTCCAACTCATATTTGTGATTGGTGACCCCGAAAACCTCCGAGTACCAATATTTAGGTCAAAATATCAAGTAAAAATATGTTTTACCCAAATACCCAAAATTTCAGTTGCCACTTTATAAATGAAGGCAGAATTTAAAAAAAATAATAAAAACATTGTCAAAAAAGAGCTGGGAATCTTTTTCAAATTTCATAAGTTTTTTATTTAAAAAAATAAAATTGAAATTCGTTTAATCTGAGCGTTCTGTAGCCATTTTTGAAATAGTTTACCTCGTATCATGCCATTGTGCGACGTACACGTAGCGTTTGCCGAAAGACCGATATACCAACGTTAAAAAAAAGATTTAGGTACATATATCCCTTTAAAATTAGGATATGTTATAAAAAATGTATAAATGTACATATAAATAGTGGTGAGATCTTGGAGGGTCGTTGCAAAAGTCGTCAGACTTGGATATGAAAGCGGCAAGCCGCGCGCGATCTTAAGGAATGGTTCTTTCCACGCGGCCACCGCATGCGGCTGACGCACTACGTTAGCCGCAAAGCACTCCTACTCATGTTTTTGCGTCCTCTCTCAACGACTGCGATTGATGCGACTGGATTACTGAAGAAGCAGAGTAGCCGCAGTCGTGTGTGCGTCTGATATTTTGTTTGTGTGGTTTTGTATGGAATTTTCGGTGTTTTTTTTTAATTGTTGAAAAGTGTTGTTACCTAATCACGAAAAACATATCAAAAGTGTTACATCTATTCAAATAGAGTCATAAAGAAATAAACGAAATCGCAAATAATCGGTTTTTCCAAAGTTTTCGTAGTTTTTAAACTTCTAAGGTGGCATTTTAATTAGCATCAAATTGCGCCACTTTGCCTCCGTTTAACCGACCTCGTATCTCTTTAAGTTTTCGAGATCCTAATGATAAGGCTCGAATTTGGGACACCTTGTACACACTTACCTTAATACAATGGCCAATTTTTCCTCTGGGGTTATTGGATATTGAACTCTGTTGTATGGCTCGGACTTCATATCGTCTTTTATTAAGTCAAGAATAAAATTAATCTGTGCTTTATTCAGCTAAAATATTGTCTAAATTTTACTTCATCCTGTTGCAAATGCCTATTTATTAATGTAGTATAACAACCCTCATCGCGTCCTTGCTTAAATATTGGATTTATAGGGGCATTGGTATGATTCAGGTTGGCTAATTGTAATAGTATTTCGTCATTTTCTTCTTCTTTTAATAATGAATATATTGCTAGATCACCCATTACGACTTTTAACAAAGATCATTTCCTTTGCACTAATAATTTTGCTATCGCAAGTTTGAGCCGCAGTCCTAAGGAACCACCTGATTAAACGGCAGCCGAATGCGTTAGTCGCATTACGGCAGTCGCATGCGACGGCCGCGTGGAAGGAACCATACCTTTAGTGCTCGACACATTTATGAAGAACTTGATTATTTTGACGTTTGTATATCTATCGGACAGCAAATGCAACGTCGACGACGAGTTCGACGATGTTTTTTATGCTTAGTTATAAAAAATGCACTTTTAAATTGCAGCCGGCTATTAATAGCTTAAACTTCCCATTTTTTTTTGGTTATTAATAACATTGTTGTTATTGGCTGCAATGCAAATGCGCAATCTGACCTATCATTTTATTATTAGAAAACCCATCCCTAACGGAATTACCTGAAATGGACCTGCTATTAATACCTTTGTTTAACCTTGCAAGTTCCAGCATACATAAGCATTAACTGTGGAGAATAAATAACAGCTTTAACGGTTATATTTGTCATACCTTTTTCCCAAGAGTTACATTTTTTCCACGAGTTACATTTTTCCGCACGATTTCTAGCGCAGAAATTTGTGTTCTTCCGCTATTTTTTGCATGTTTCGGAAAAATAGGCACTCTTTGACGCATAACTAAATGGTACAAGATAATGTTTTTCGAGACAAAGATTCAACGCAAATAATTTTAAAACATTAATAAACCCTAGCCTCCCACTTGTGCTGTTTTATGTAATTTCTCTCTTTTTAAGTACCACCAATTTTAAGCATTTTTTGCATTTATTTATTTATTTATTGATTTTTTTGAAAGGATTTAAAACATACCACAAGCTTCCTTTCATAAATACGAAGCACGAAGTTTACAAATAACGGAAGGAAAACTTCCTAAGTGGACCAGCAGCACATATTTTAATATTTTTGAAACACTATACAATACCGCCTTCAATCGAGGGGACGGTGTTGTCTTTCAAAATATATATGAAGCCAAGGCACATATTTCCTCTGCTTGCTTGGGTAATTAGATATTATAAAAACATGAAATTGGATCTGGCTTTTCTGTTTTACCCCCAGAAGGTGGTTAAGCCCTTCGGGAATAGCACATAAGCGTAACATTTGGTGTTAGCCACTAAATATTAAAACATTGTTTAATTATAATCTTAAGGGTTATAAGTGGAAATTCAATTTTTGCCTAATATTTTATGCCTTAAAATTCTGAAACGTAATTTCTGTATTTTTTTTAGCTTGGTTGCGGAATTGCATAAATGACCGCCATTTTTAGTATCGCAAATTTGGTCTCTTTATATTGCATGTTCCCTGACAGATGTTAATGCTCGTTTTTGAGCTTGGATATTGACCTTTCAGTTACTTAATAATTTTGGAAGTTTGGGAGTTGCCCAATCATGTTAAAACCACATTAGCTCATATTAAGCAAAAGCTGTTCTTACAAAAAATTGTAAGAAGTCGCTTTATAGCACGCCAGTTTCAGTTGCAGCATTGCCATGATTCTCTTCGGAGAAAAATTGGACAAATCTTTGGTCTGTGTTCTAGACCTGCACCTAACCTTTGTGCTAGGCAATCCAATTTACTTTATCGACGTATAACGTATGTAACAAAAGTTTGCGGAAAAATGTTAATGCATGATTTAAAGAAAACGGTAAAATG
Organism: Listronotus oregonensis; assembly: GCA_019359885.1. Classification (NCBI taxonomy): domain Eukaryota; kingdom Metazoa; phylum Arthropoda; class Insecta; order Coleoptera; family Curculionidae; genus Listronotus; species Listronotus oregonensis. The sequence goes on from JAHBCN010011922.1 coordinate 23,525, forward strand.
TATTCAAATATTATTTTAAGAAGGGTTTTGATAATAGCTACTTAACAATAAAAACAATTTAAAATATACTTAAAGGTCCAATGTCCTCAATGGTCCGCAATTTTCAATGCACCTACCGCATCATGTTCTGGATGGTGTTATTGTCTCCTTCGCGAATTTTTTGGAATATGCGGCATCGTAACTGTTGTTTAGTTTGGGCTTCCCAACCATTTTACTGAATATTGCCTAAAAATCTTCAAGACGCAAGATCAGGCCAAAAAATAATGACATTATTAGGGTGATGTGTGAAAACAAAATCAACCAATTTTAAAGGTATTGCTCAATATAAATATTGGAATCCAATGCCTTGCCCCTCACCCGTCCAACACAAGGCCTTAAAATGCCCATCGCTGATATGGCACACCAGATTAAAACCTTGTCCTAAAATCTTTTTTTTAAATTTATATTTGACGTTATTTGGGAAATTTTGTATGTCAATTGTATAAAATTCGTCATTAACTTTAACTTCCGAATAAGACAACGTGAAGTATTTTTCATGATCCATGATCACAACTTTGTTGGCTGTGAAGAGGTGTCTTCTTAATGCCCGGCAATATACTAAGTTCTGCGCAACTGCTCTTCAGTGAATTTTGGACATTTTTTTCGTTTTCGATACTTCAGTTGCTTTCTGCTTAGTTCTCAACTAACGGTTATGTGACTTACATGAAATCTAATATATAATTTTCGAGTCGATTTTCCCAATCGGTCTTTTGCGTATTTGACCAACCTATTTGACTGAGCATTATTCAAAGCTTTAGGCCGTCCGCTTTTTGGAAGATTTACACATAGTATGTTGTTCGAATTCAGCTATGGTTTTATAAATGGTCGAAACTGCAACATTTTTCCCTCTAAATATAGTTACAATTTCACGTTTCGGCAATAGTCCAACTAAATTGTATACAGATTTTCGGATATCTAGTTTGTACGCAATAACTTTTTTAATATTTGACAAATATGATATGACATATTGAAGTTTGAAAATTATCTCCTTCTAAAAATACCAGTTTAGACCCAACATTTTTACCAACTACCGGTGAACCACACTTAATAATTCTAAAATTAATTAAATAAATTGGTACGTGACCTAGGATTGTTAAAAATGGAAAAAGTGAACGTTTTTGTCGTTGAGTATCATATCTCGTGCAATATATATTTATATACAACCAATCCTCAGTAATGTTTTCGCATAGATTCTACACGTTTTATATGTTAATATTAAAAACATATATTACATTGTAAAAATATGTCGTCTCCTCTTTTTTCTCCTTATAACAAAAAAACTGTACGTATTACAGTAATTAGCTTATCATTTTCGAATTTAGGACTCTAAAATATTTCAAACAAACCCATCAATGGTACTTTACAAAAATTTAAATTTGGTGACTTGTGTTATCAGACCATACACTTTTTTTGATAACTTTTGTTATATACGTTAGGTATTATTGTAATTGGTCACCATATTACTGCTAGAGTACTCCAAGACTATGTAATGACACTAACTCATTTTTCCATTACCTATTTTTTTTCAGAATTAATATAATTCATAGTTTTGCTATTGACAGTTCTCTTCACACTAATATTTATTTTTAAAAGTCTTATATGGAAGATAAGCGCAGAATAATGCAGATATCTCTTTCATAGGAACTTTACTAAATATTAAAGCAATTGACCGACCAAGTTTTCCTCTTTCGAAAAGTATAGACTTTTTTCATATCTAAAAGAAGACTTCTTGTAAAACCCCTAGCATTCTGGCTTCTGTTCTAAAGAATAAGCTATAATAATTCCTTCTCTAGTAGTTTTGGTTAGTTAATCCATGTGCAGATATCTCGAATTTTACACTTTGTCCGTTTCTTTATTAATAATTTGTTCAACCAAAATTTTTCATTATATTTTAAATATTAATCTCCTAACTAATCTTTAATTTACGTCAATCAGGACGCCCACTGAATTAAAATCTCGTATATGTGTGTGCCTGCAATTCCTTAATAATTCGTGGACTGTCCTTTGTAAAATGAAAAAAATTGTATATAGATACAACATTACAAATATTACCGCATGTATATTTTCATGTCTATAAAGTCATCTTTGTGTAGTCTCCCAAAATGCAAAGGCCGACAAAAGGTTTGTCCCACTTAAAATAGAGAATTTAGTAACATGGCATGTACATAAAGTTTGTTTCATCTTTACAGTGCTAGATTTTTAAATGTCTTGCCATATGTGGCATCCACACGCTGCATCACAATATGGAATAAAAGTTTATCTGAGCATGATTAGATGTGAGGTGATTTTAAAGAAGGTATAATGGATGCAGGGTTAGTATTTGAAAGTTTGTATAATAATAATAAAGATTTTCTTAAAAAAATTAAGTACAATAGGCGGCTTTTATAACAATTATACAATACGTAACTATTAAAAATACTTTAAACATACCTGCGGTTTAAAAAAATATTACATGTATTAAAAATTTCCCAAAAGTGATAGCTCTCAAAAAATGGCACCTATTAAGAATATAACGTCTAATAACGCTAATGTTTATTTATACCAAATATATTTCAGTCTTCCTATTTGCTTTATTTTACATGTTTTTCTTAACGTACCCTTATGCCAAAATTTAACAAAATGCAGACCTTTTTCCAATTTACAGTATTACCGGAGCTTTTTTAATTCTTGATGTTTTAGGACTTTTATATATATTTTTTAATTCTGCACTAAAATTGTTTGCACTCTTAGATCTCACAATATATTTTCAATTCAAATCTTATAGAAAGCCGGTTTCGTTTTTACAGGTATTTTTAAGTCTTTTTTTAGAAAATAAACCAATATAATTCTTTCTTCAGCAGCAACTATTAAAGCAAAAGAAAATGCAACTCTTTAAGGCCTTTGTCAATGAACACGCCTCTAAAATTTTATCCTTACTCCTTTATCCTTCGTTTACATTTTGCGGCCTAAACTCATTTTCCCTATTTATTTTTTTAAGTAGTAAGCCCCAAACATTTTCCATAACATTTAAATCCGGACTACGTGCGGGCCAAGGTAAAACCCTGATACGCTGCTCTTCCATCCATTCATCGACTTGCCGGGCCGTATAAACGGGACACTTATCTTGCTGAACGATAAAATTTCAGTCCGGAAATTGATCCAGTACAAAAGGAAGCATGATATTTTGTAGTAGATCTATAAATATATACTTCCGCATTGAGCCTTTCTTTGATAAAATAACATACACCAAGTCCTTGTGCACTCAGCTTCCCCCAAACATTTACCGAAAATCGCCTACTACTTCTGTCCTTTTGGGTATATTTTTCATCAAATCATGTTCTTTGAGGCCTGTATACTTGTAGCACAACCAAAACACTTTTTCATCGGCCAATATTATATTTTTCCAAAAAATCGGAGGTTTAAAGCAAAATTGTAGAGCAAATCCAATGCGTTGTTCTTTATTTGCATTTTTTAAAAACCGTTTTAAGGCTGCCAGGTGGTAGCGCAATTCGGATATTTGCCTTATTCTTTGCCGTACCGTTCTAACCAATGCTGGGAAACTGCTTTTCGTTTCTGCTGTAACTACAGATTTACATGGTTGGTTTCTTAAAACATTAACTAAATTATTGTCTTGTTTTTGATTCGATAGTTTGGGGCAACCAGTTCCAGCTCTTCTCTCAAAGGAGGTTTTTCCGCCACATCCTTTTCTGGCCAACCTCTCTGCTCAATATAATAAATAATTAATACTTTTGATCCAAAGTTAAGTTTGGCATTTTAAAAAATATTTTTAGACACTGACAACGGACACCTCTTTCTTTATTAGGTTTTTCAACAGGTATTTATATTCAGTAGAAGGTGGCATAAGCCAATTTTACGAAAGGAAAAAAGAATTGCCCACGATTTAATGGCCGTTACTGTACGTTTATATCCCATTTTAATTTACTGAACATTTTTAAAATATATACAGGTTTTCACAAGCAAATATGCAGGGTCATTGGAAGTGAACTGAACTGATTCATATTTTTCTCATATTGGAAAAAAAATGTACAAGAGCCATCTTCTGAATTTTTTTGGTAGAATCCTTAAGAACACCAAAACAATTTTTTAAACAAAAACAAAATAGATACGACAAAAAACTACCATATTCTTAATAGGACACAAATGCCAAAGTACCAAAAATCAATATATTGTATACATTTAGCGTATATTGCTACTTTTAAAACATATTGGTAAAATAAATACATAATTAAATTATTTCAATTATAATTAAGAATGAATACAAAATCCTGCTTATTAAAATGAATTGAATAAAATTAGGGCTTTTACGATTAAACCAATAAAAATGGCATCCAATTAAAAAATGTAAATTTTATGTCGAATTTTATTTTTTCAAATCAAATCATTTTTGTA
>JAHBCN010011923.1:0-27829 GCA_019359885.1 Listronotus oregonensis
TTATATATAAGTGGAAGGGTAGTCTTGACCGACTATTTAAAAAAAAAAAGATTCCAAATTCTTGGGGATTCGGTCTTGGGCTGAAGTAAAACTCTTTTTTAAAAAAACGCCGAGCTTTCGGAAATTTATTTTTCCTTTTTCAAGGCTACAATATAAAGAAAAATCTTTTACAATAAAAAAAATTAATCTACAAATGCAACTTTTTTTTTTTAAAACGGTAATATTTAACAAAAAAATTTTTACGTGCAAAATGTTTTTTTCTTAAGGGGGGAGTCATTATAAGAAACATAATCAATTTATTGTTTTACATTCTAGTGCTCAAATTTTTTTTAATTTAAATTTTTTTTTAACATTTATACATTTTAGTGTTTTCTAGAACATCTTGAAAAATACTGTTAAGTTAATACATATCGAAATCAATAGCAGTAGTGGTATTATCAGGACAACATTCCTTTGTAGGGTTTTTTTTTTTTTTTTTTGTTATTTCGTTGAAAAAATATGTATACAGTGTGCATGTCGGAAATTTTACAGAAAATATTTTTAAAAAAAATTAAAAGGTTTTTTCTTTCTTTATATTTTATTATACAATTTTTAAAAAAAATAAGGATGGTTACAAAAAAAAAAAAAAAATTTCCTAACTTAATTATCTTTTTTTTTTTAAATTTTTTAAAAGAGGCTAGAATAAATTATGCTCAGATCGTCAATTTTTTTTTCTTTTATTCATGCAACAACTCCCCGGGGAAAATCTCCACCATTTCTAAAAACTGTCTTTTTTTTTTTTTTTTTTTCTGTTTTAAGTACCTTTGCATTAGCAAAATCTATGTTATGATTGGTCATAAGGACATGTTCTGATAGGGTACATTTTTTTTATTGAGTCTGCAATCGCTCTTTGTCTGGTAATGCGTTGCTGTAAAACGGTGGAAGTTTCCCCTAGTAACTATATAGGACAGAAATTTTATATAGGATAAATTCCCCATTTTTTTAACAACCCCTTTTAAAACTGATTTAAAAAAAAACTAGTTATCAAATTTCCTTATTTTAATCATGACATAGATTTTGCTAATAAAGGTTTAAAAAGAAAAGAAAAAAAAAAAAGACAGAAAAATGGGGGGGAAAAAAAAAGGTTTAAAATTTTTAAAAAAAAAAGGGAAATTTTTTTTTTTTCATTTTTTTTTTTTTAAAAAAAAAAAAAAAAAAAAATTTAATTTTTTTAAAAAACGGGGAAAAATTAAAATTTTTTAGGAAAAAAAAAAAAACCCCTTTTTTATAATAATTTTATTAAATTTGAAAAACAAAAAATTTTTTTAAGATTTCGGGGCACTAAAATTTTTTAAAAAAAAAAAAAAAAAAAATTAAAAGATTTGTTTTTTAAAATACCTACCCTTTAAAATTTCATTTTTACTAAGTTTTTTTTAAATTTCCAAAAAAAAATAAGTTTTTTTTTTTTTTTTTTTTTTTTTTTTTTTTTTTAAAAAAAAAAAAAAAAAAAAAAAAAAAAAAAAAAAAAAAAAATTTAAAAATTTAAATTAAAAATTTAATAAATTAATAATTATTTTTTATATTATTTTAAATTTTTAATTTTATTTAAAAATTTTTTTTTAAAAAATAATATTATTATTTAAAAAAAATTTTTTTTTTTTAAAAAAAAATAATTTAAAATTTAAAAAATTTTTTTATATATATATATATATATATATATATATATATATATATATATATATATATATATATATATATATATATATATATATATATATATATATATATATATATATATATATATATGACGTAGTTTTATTAGAGCATTAATTTTGATTATATACCTTGTTTTCCTAAAATCAATAGGTTTCGAGTTATATTGAAAAAAGATTTTTCACGATTTTTAGTTAAAAAAATGCAATTTGAACCCGCTAAGCTAAGGCAGCAGTGTGGCTTTGGATTAACTTTAGTTCATACTAATATAAAAAAAAAGTTTTATGCCTATCTTTAATTGGCTTCTTGTTTTGCGGTGGTCTCCCAGACTAGTAGAGTTATTCGTTTTATCAAGGATAACTATATCAGGTTTATTGGCGCGAATTTGTTAAGAAGTTGGAAACTTATAATTTTAATATATGCCACACTTATCATTTTCCACTACTGCCTCGATATTGTCGGGAGCAAATGGCAGATTTGCTGTTTTATTAATGTCGTAGTAATGTCTGATCTGATAGTAAAGTATCCACCTCAGCTCCCTAAACACATTATCCTTCATACCCCCCAAAACGACGACAATCAGGACAACCAAGCGCACGTTATACTCCGGATAGAGCCTTCGAAGTTCGCCAAGAAGATCCTGATATTTGGCTCCTTTCTCCCCTTCCTTTAAATCGATGTTAGTTTCCGCTGGGGCGGAAAACTCAATCACATACATAGAGTTATTAGTTTTGTCAAGGATAACAATATAAGGTTTATATGCGCGAATTTGATGCGTAGTTGGGAATGCATAATTCCAATATATGCGACAGTTGTTATGTTCCACTATTGCCTCGATATCGCCAGGAGCAAAAGACAAAAATGCTGTTTCATCGATGCCGTAGTAATGTCTAAGGTGATAGTAAAGTACCCAAAGCGCATCGTTATGTCGGTGGATGTAACTACTGACAGCATGCACTGGACAAGCTGACAATAAGTGAATAAGGGTTTCGGGTTGTTGTCGACAAACTCGACAAGCAGTGTCAGGAATGTTAGAAAACTGACTTCGGTATACCAATATGTTTATCACCCCATCCTGGCATGCTAGTAGGAAACACTCGGTCTCAGACTTAAGCTCTGTAGATTTCAAAAACCCAAACGTGATGAGGTTTCAAGATAGATCGAGTCTTTATATATGTTTCGGTAAAATACTCCGTGCTGCGGCTTATTAACGTGATCTTCTAAAAGCATCTGCCGTTCTGCTCTTTAACTGCAGTTCTTACGGCTTTAGATTCAAGTCTTACAAGTGACTGGTCGTCGTTTGGATCTATTGCAAATCTGAGACCGAATTTCTCCGCTGCTCGCTCCGCTGCCTTGAATAGAAACGCTCCAACGTTAGCTATTTCGTGTGCTCTTACTAGTTGCATCAGTGGATCAGTACTATTGGCAACTTGACAAGCAAGACTCAAAACCAGTCGATCGTGCATACACTCCAAGCTTAAAAGGCCACGACCTCCCTGGTGGCGTGGGAGGTAAATACGGGATGTTGATGAGCGCGGGTGGATGCTACGGTGAAGATGCATCATTTTTCGTGTGCTGACGTCCAGCTCGCGTAGTTCCTCTCGCGTCCACTTAACCACTCCAAAGAGTGAAGTAATACAGGCACTGCTAGCATGTTGGTATTACTATTATTATTAATATTATTAGTATTATTATTATTATTATTAAAAAAATCTAAATAACAAAATTTACAATTTCTTTTTTGCCTTTTCGCAAATGATAATTGATACCGCATATTTTGCAGCAGCGAAAACCAGATTACTTTATGACTTATTATTATGCGGTGGAATCGTCGGTGTTGGTTCAACAAACCGGATCCTACATTTTAAGTTATAATATTCCGAAGTCAATTAGCAGAGTTGGTAGAAAATGGTCTCTCAAGCCACATTAAAACAATTAAAATATACATAAATACGGCGCAATTACAGGATGTATTAATATGGAAAAGGATCCATCACGTTGGTGTCCTCTGACATGATTCATGTGCCAGTTCCTTTAGTAGAAATGTAAATTTGTGTGGAGTAAATTTATTAATACCACCGAAAAGACTTATGTTAAATAAGGACCAAGTTCTTATCTAAAAATCTCGGGTTCTTAAAGTACTGAGATCTAAAATTAGGTGGAAGAATTTCAAAACCAAAAATCGGAGAAACCACTTGACATACCCTTCTTAGTTTTTTTTACAGATAATTAGCACAGTTTATACCGTACAACGAATCAGTTATTTAACTCTCCACCTGTTTTGAAGCCACAGAATTCAACCAATAGGAACATTTTCCTCATATTCTGGGCATGCTCAACCTGCCAATTGATATGAGGACGATTTCTTTTATTTATAATAACCAATTCGGTCTAGTTTTATCTTTTTCTGTTACGGCAGTTTTACCACAACAGAGAGAGATGAACAGATGCCGCACCTGATTGAATCAGAAAGTGAACGCACCAGTCAGGGCTGGTCTATCGGTTTTTTATTTATTTTTGATCGTCAGGTCAGCTGGTGTATTAAATTGTTTGGAGGTTGGAAGCGTTGTTTATTTTTCGGTGATTTCAAGTGATTTGTTTAAGTGTGTTGGTTTTTTTGACAATTAATTTGTGAAAAGGTGACTAGTGTTTTCAGGTTTCATTGTTAAATACCATGGTTGTGCGTTGTTTTGTCTGCAAAAGTTACATGAAAGCCAATCCAGCTTTAGGATATTTTAGCTTTCCAAGTAGGTACCTATTGTATGATCCCAAAATAAAGGCAAACATTCCTGTGAAATTTGTCAGTCGTATTCAAAGAAGACTCAAGAACTGTCTGATGATGCACTGTATATACACATTTAAGAGCATACCAGAATGCTGTAAAGGATGTGTTTGGCAACCTCAGGTCTCCAGATCAAACTTTCTTTGAGTTTTTTGAATCCTGCGAAAGTCTATTTGTCCGCCATTTTAAAGATTTTGCCATTTTGCCAAATATTGGCACAAAAATAAGGGAAAAAAATTTAGAACTGCCTTTCCAACATCCTTGTAGAAACTTCCCCAAAACTTATTTTGCATCTTTGTTTACCAGAACAAGAATATTTTACACTTTAAAATTTTTAAACAGAGATTTGCTTTCACCCAAAACAAAAAAATCACAAAAACTTAATATTCTTTATAGGCCTATTATTTATAAGTGCAAGGTAATATAACCATACATTTGAATTCAAACAAGAATAGAGTGGCAAGGAAATAGATATGTCATATTTTTAAAGTTATTTTTTTTTTTCGAAAACTAGTTCCTGAATCAGTATTCAGTCTGTTAAAGACAGACGGTTGTTACCCTTGTAGTAATTTCTATCCAGTAGTTCTAGAAATGTATAGGTATTCATTTTACTGAGGTAGTTATTTAAATAATTTAACTGCTTCCTTGAAACTTCGGGTTACTTTGAAACTCTGTAAGGTAAAATTTTGTTTTCTCTATGTCTTGTGTGTAGGTAGGCCTAAGAATTATATTTTATGACTTTAGTTTTTGATTTAGCTATTTACTGGGTGGTGATTCTTTTATATGTGTGATAATAGGCTACCTTCACATTTTTAAATTTTATACTGTACTGTAATGTTCATTCTCGGCTTGCTTCGGTTTGCTCGGTATGAGTCAAAAAAATTCATTATTTTTCATTTTCCCGGCACGTGAAAGTGGCCTTTTATTTAAATTTCGTATGACCAATAAAACTATACTCGATTTTTTTTTCTTGGTCACTTGACCACATTATATATTTTTGTTAAATATACTTACACATCAAATTTTTAACATGACTTTTATTTATTGAAATGGCTACCTACGAGAATAATAAATCAATTGTATATATTCGTTCTATATTCTTCAACATCAACATTTATTTCTCTTGAGGTAGCCCAGCCTTTAATGGTTTTATTATAAGCGGCTGAACCAGTTTTTAAATAAAAATTTTCAAATACATCATTTTATGCAATTTTTTTCACCTATTTAAACCTACCTGCCTACCAGCTATCAAATTATGTGTAAATAACTGATCATTCTCAATTACGTTTCCTAGGGTTCTTTTTTTACCAATTACACTCAAGTTGCTGTCATTTAATTTACTAATTTGATTAAATTAATTCCAGTCCGGCCCTGTCGAGCTCCAGCTTGCTATTTAATCACAACTCTTTTGACACATGGAGCGCGTGCGCGAAATATGGGGAAAGAATGAAAAAGTCAAATCTGGCTTCATCCAAATTAACAGAGTTAAATAACTGATTCGTTGTACGGTATAAACTGTGTAATTAGTAAACTTAAATGAATTTACATATTAAATATGAAATCTTTATGTGCAGCGATAACAAAGTTATTATAGGAAGGAAAGGTGACCTTTGCGTTGGGACGGAACTTCAAGGAGAAAGACATTGAATAATAAAATTTATGTTAAACCACAAAATCGGGTTTTCTCACTGAATGAAATTTAAACATTAATTTCTTTCCATAACTCTACTAACATTTGAAAGAAGGGATCTTGGTCTGGAATTAGAAGGAATATTTTTGGATCCTTTCTTGAGGATAGAGTAATCCAATTTAGGAATCCTATAAAAAAAATCTCACCGTTACTGCGTTACCCGGAAAGCCCAGAATGCGTGGAGTATGACCCTGTGATTTAGCAGCGATCTGAGAAGATCAAGAAGAAGATGGTCTGCAAAGGTTAAAAGTCAGATTTTGTAAAGTCTACAGTAGGATTTATCTGACTTCACTTTAAAGGTTAATGATTCTTTAAAACATGTTCTGCTATGCGAATTTTATCTGTTATAAACTTACTAATATGTTAATTTACGTTTACCTACTCTGCGACAAAACGAATTTTTATAAACAGAAGAATAGGTTTCTGCAAACGACATCATTTTATGACTCATGATTATGTGGACGATACGATGAAGTTGGTTCAACGAACCGGACTTGACATTTCAAGAAACATTAGATATTCCGATGTCAACTTGCAAAGTTTAACATCGTAAAAATAATCCTTAATTGTGAATATATTGCAAAAAAGGAATTTAAAACGATGCAAGCCATTTTTTACGGTTACATAAGAAAGGTAGTAATGGCAAATACTTTAAAAATGACGTTGTGGTTTCAATATTGCAGTTTTCATGAACCTTCCCTGCCTTTTTTTGTTAGTGGTGATTATAGTAAGTATCCGTATAACCGTTATTAAGTGAATACTAAGTTATACAAGAAGGTGCCCGATGGTTTACCGATTTTTTTTCAGCGGATATAGCTACGTTCACTACTTCGGGAATGTTTAACCGACGCAATACGCACAGCTGGGCAAGACAAAATCTCAGGAAATTTCAAGAGATTAAATACCAAGGAAGGTCTTCTCTTCATGTCTGGTGTGGTGTGCTGAACAATAGAATTATCGGGTCAATTTTCTATGAGGGATCCTTAACTGGTCAATCTTCTTAACAACGATATTGAGTACATTTTAGAAAAATTGCCACTCGAAACGTATCGCAAGATAATTTGGCAACAAGACGGAGCGCCGCCCCATGCTGTTCGTCAAGTTGTGCAGTATCTCAATCGCCGATACAATCAGTGGATTGGACGACTAATAGTCCAGATATTACAATTTTGGACACTTTTCTATGGGGTCACTTGAAGAATGTGTTTTGTTATAAGTGTTCTTATTCCCACCACATTTTACCCCGTATTGTATTTAAATTTTTTTCGTTTATTGTAATTTTGCTGCTTGCTTTAGAAATAGATATATCATATCATTTTTAGCATATAATATAATTTGAAGACGTTCTTCTGATGAAAACCTCATTATAAAACTACTCCAAAGGGTAATAAACGTATCTTTAAAATTCTTGAATTTGACAAATAAGTACCTGTGACCTGTGGCAGCCAGGTTTTTTCAGGTGAAACTATCCTTATAGTATCATGCAGTTTTTAGACAATTGCAGCAGAACCGCAGGAAATAAACCCACCAACCTCTATATCACCGATCCTCGTGAAAATCTCTATCTTTTGATATAAAAATATACGGGGTATTCCATTTAAAACATACGTCACTCGTGCTGTAACTCTTTTGTTTTTGTTTCAAATGTGTTTTTGATTAGATTATTAAATTCTACGGAAAAAAATACACGAAATGGCTTATCCGTTTTTTAAAAAAGTTCAGGGAAGTTCAAAAATAAAGCCCTCTTTACTTTAAAATGAATAACCCTGTACACTGAATTATTTCATCAACTTTATGCTTTTCGTTTCATAAACCCAAATAAGTCCCATATTGAAAATTATTAAAAATTTGTTTACATCTTCTACGTGGAGATAATTAAGGCAAGTTCAAAAGCCCTTAGTTCTGGTCGGTCATGGTTAGTTCTGGTTAGTTAAAGCGGCTTTTTATTTTCCTTTATTATATTTAAGACGTGATAAATCATTAAAAGTAGGAACAGTATACTTTGCCGTTTAGGCCGCAATTCTGCCATGGCATGTAATATGAGCAATATTTTGATATTTACCATCAGAGACAGAAACCTACCTCAGTTTTTTGTGTACGAAACGAGATGTCGAAAACTGAGTAAATAATTTTGTGTACGAAATAAGAATATTTGCGGAAATTTTTTGAGGTGTACAAAACGCAAGTGTACAAAACAAGAATTGATCTTTAAAACTGCTGAGCCCTTAAAACTTAACTCTCACCCTTAAACCGGCCCTGATAAATTCCAGCGCATATTACCCTCGAACGATACGAACAAATAGACTGAAAATAGAACTGAATGTTGCAATTATTATTCCTAAAATAGAACAAAACACATAATCACCTAAACCGAGCTTACATATATTAACTTTAACGATGTCTATGTACGTACTAGAGTTCAAAAGTTTCTTTATTATGGCTTTTTTATTGATAATTAAAGAAATACTGTACACTATTTTATTATGGCACATTTAAATAGGTACTTTCTTGAAATAAAAAACAGTAAGTTGCTTACTTTCCATAAGTATCATACGTATCAATATTAAAAATGAATATTTTATTTTTTTGAAAGTGTTAGACAATGTTATGGTTTCAATAACAGTAAAATTTTAGACTTATATATGGAACGGTTTGAGCAATACGCAATTAAAACTGCACCAATCAAACCAAAAGTTTGGCTAAGATATGTTAAAGATACTTTTATTGTATCAACAGGTAATGACAAAGAACTTAAAGGTTTCTTAAAACATCTAAATTGCCTTCGACCTTGTATCAAATTCACAATGGAGAAGGAGCAAAATTCGGCTCCACCTTTTCGCGACGTTCTAGTCCAGGGGTCTCCAAACTTTCCAGCCTTAGGGCCATACTGATTACTCCAGTAAGTTCCGAGGGCCAAAACCATATTATCATTGTTGCCGGTGGTAAGAAGTGAAATAGTCCACTGATGAAAAAAAAAGTCCGAAAAAGTACACAACGTTTAAAAAAGGCTGCAAATCGGACTAAAGTCCGCAAAACGGCAACACTGCATATTATTAATTTTCCTGTCATTATCTGTAATTTCTAGATTAGTCGTAGAGTACGAGCCATGAGGAGTAACGTGACACGACATCTGGTGGACACAAGCGGAAATAGTTAGTACCTTCTATCGCTAACAGATGGCGCTAATAGCACGTACAGAATAATCTCGTTGGTTCGAGAAAGTTCTGGTGTCTTCCACTCACTTCTAGATGGCAGTAATTGGAATATATAAGAAGGCTAGTGGCGCAACCACAAGTCAGTTCCTATGACACTGTTGTTAAATAAAATATTGCATCTTTATAACAGTATTTTGATTTGAATTGTTGCTTTTGTGTGTGAATTAGTAGTATGGAAAAGAAGCGAAAAATTGATAGTGAATGCAGAAAATTCAAAGATCAGTGGAACATTCAGTATTTCGTAATTGAGTCCAGTAACAAGGCGCTATGTTTGATTTGCAATGAAAGCATAGCCGTTCTCAAAGAATATAACATTAAACGTCATTATGAAACAAAACTTTTTCAAAATTACTCAAAATATACAGGAAGTTTGCGGACAGAAAAATTCGAAGCTATGCAGCGCCGATTGAAATCGCAGCAATCTTCATTTACAAAACTCAAAACTGAACAAGAGGCTGCAACTCGTGCCAGCTTTTGTGCGGCTCTTGAAATTGCAAAACGTGGAAAACCATTCACCGATGGAGAAATGATCAAAGAATGCATAATTGCAGTAGCGAAGAAATGTGCCCTGAAAAGGTAAATTTATTAAAAACTGTCAGTATGTCAGCAAACACTGTGGCTCAAAGGGTAGAAAACATCGCTGAAAATATATCCTCTCAACTGTTCGACAAAAATGGACATTTTTAGTGGTTTTCTTTGGCCTTGGATGAGTCAACGGATGTGTCAGATACTGCTCAGGTGTTGATTTATATTCGAGGAGTAGATAAAAAGCTATGAAGTGCACGAAGAACTTCTTGATATGTATAGTATTCATGGCACAACTAGTGGTACAGATATTTTTAAAGGAGTTGAAATGGCCATTAATCAAAAGAATCTTCGATGGAAAAACTTGAAATGTATTACAACTGATGGAGGCAAAAACATGAGTGGGAAAGATAAAGGAGTGGTCGCTCTTGTGTCAAAGGCTGTAGAAAATGACGGTGGTTCAAAACCATTAGTCTTACATTGTATCATTCATCAACAGTCTTTGTGCGGAAAATGTATGGATATGTCTGACGTTCTGAAACCAGTCATATCAACTGTTAATTTTATCAGATCTTTTGGGCTGAATCACCGACAATTCCGACAATTTATTGAAGAGATTGGAGAAACTGACTTACCTTATCATACGCGTACCTGGCTTAGTTGTGGGAAAGTCCTTCAGCCTTTTTGAACTTCGAGCAGTGATCGAAATTTTTTGAATGAAAAGCATCGCCCTCTTACTGAATTACAAAACAACGCATGGCTGTGGAAGTTAGCATTCTATGTTGATTTGACAAAACATGTGAACGAACTGAATTTGGGATTGCAAGGAGAAAACCAGCATCTTCCTGATTTATACACTAATATCAAATCATTCCGGAAGAAATTGAGACTGTTTCAATCACAACTACGAAGTAAATGTTTTTCACATTTTAAAACATGTGAAATATTCAGCCACACTACTGAGACTGAGTTTCCTATCGAGTTTGCAATCGAAACTTTGAGTGCTTTGAAGATAAATTTTGATACTCGTTTCTCGGACTTTGATGCCATTGCGAATCAAATTAAGATTTTTCAGAATCCTTTTGATAAGGACATTGAAACCCTAGCCCCGGAACTTCAAATGGAAATGATTGATCTACAATGCAGTGATATAATTAAGAACAAATATCAAAACTCATCTTTGTTGGAATTTTATAAGAGTCTTCCACTGACACAATTTGATAATTTGCATAAATTTGCTCGTGGTCTATTTTCTGTTTTTGGTACTACTTATTTGTGTGAGAAAACCTTCTCCAAAATGAAGTACACAAAAAATGTTTACAGATCGAAATTAACTGATGAGCATCTTAAATCTCTTTTAATAATTGGTACAAGTAAAATTAGTCCACAACTATTGTCAGTGGAAAATCTCAACTACATAAATCTCATTAGTACTTCATATGTCATTATGTTTGTTATAAGTTATGTGATTATTTAAAATGTATAAAATGTTAGTTGGATTCATTTCAATAATTTGTTAGTTATTATATACTGAAGTTAAATTTTCTGCATATTATACATGTCTTTACTCATTACAATTTTGTGTTTCTTTATCCAACTTATCACAAAAACAATAACAATAAGCCTACAAGAATGTTATGAGTTAGCGGAGTTAGCCCATGACCATATCAATGTAGATGTCATATTAATAATTATTCAACATAAAATTAGAATACTTCAGTAAACTAAATTTAATTTGCTATAAAAATTATTTGTTCTCTAAAAGGAGTTTTCAAGTATGCTAGCTCTCCGCGGGCCGGACAAAATCTGTCCGCGGGCCGGATGTGGCCCTCGGGTCGTAGTTTGGAGACCCCTGTTCTAGTCAAACGAAATAGTGGTCATATACAAACCTCGGTATATAGAAAACCTAACCACACTCGAACAAAATGAAACAGGGGATCCTTTGTACTCTATATAACCGCGCAGTGACCTTAGGTAACAGAAGGAATCCATGCAAGATGAAATAAGTAATAAAACTAGGGATCATAAACTTGTTAACAACCAAAATATATTTAGCATAGTCTTGTGAATTCCACCACGAAAATCAGGAAATTTAAGTATGAATTGTTTTAATATCCACCGTATTGGCCAGATTTACCTCCCTCTGACTTCTGGCTGTTCTCACATATCAAAAATGCGTGGGACTGTATCTTCATTGAACGAAGAGCAGCCGTGAAAACGTGATTATCGAAGCTTGACCGATTTTTCTCGGTTCAGCAACTGCTGCCAGTTATTCGGAATATCAATACTAGGCTTGCTAAATACATTTTGGTTGTTTACAATGATTACAGTTTCTTTAATTTTTTTCCAGTGAGTTTCTTTGTGAATAATTTTTGCTTCCGACCATTTTATGCGGTGTTGTTTTGATCATGCATGTTCGGCAATCTCTGATTTCGACGTTTCATCTCCTTTCGTATGGTTTTTGTGTTCTTTGACTCTAATTTTGAGTGGTATTTTCGTTTCCCCGATGTATACCTTACCACATTCACAGGGAATTTGGTAGATACTTCTTAGAGTGGTTTGGGATTTGAATGCCGTTTTAATATTATACTTATTTCCGATTCTGCGGATCTTTTTCGAAATTCCTTTAATATATGGAATTGTCATAAATATTTGATTATGTGGAGTTTTGTTCAAGTTAGAGTTTTTTTTGTCTTATTTTGATATTTTTCGATTATTTCCTTTACCAGTCTCCCACTGTATCAGTTCTTCTTTAGTTTCCTAGTTATGTTACTTACTTCCTCTTGCAGGGATTCCTTACTGTTACATAAGATCACTGCGCGGTTATATAGAGTACTTATGACCCCTTGTTTCATTTCGTTAGAGTGATTGGAATTCTGGTGTAAATATTGTTCAGTGTGGGTGGGTTTTCTGTATACCGATGTTTGTATATGTCCATTATTTCGTTTGACTAGAACGTAGAGAGAAGGTGCTCCTTCTCCATTGTGAATTTGATACAATTTAAATATTTTAAGAAACCTTCAATTTCTTTGTCGTTACCTGTCCATACAATTAAGAAATTTAAGGAAACGTCATTTGTTTTGTTTGCGTGTCACATTTAAACTCCCCTTGTAACATTTCTCGGCAATAAAACATAATATATCTATCCCAATATAATTTAACTTGTTGCCCTGTATAATGATAAGAACCAGCTCCCCTCACATAATATCGTACTAATAACCAGTGTAACAAATGCACTTAACTCCGTGCCACTCTAAAAATTAAGCTCATTTACATATTTGTCAGGCATATTCTATACGATCCGTCATTCAGCTTCTCGTTCTGAGAAATAATCACCCTCGTGAAATACGTTTATACCACAAATATTTAGTCTGGGCTGCTGCACAGTCTGCACAGTAGCTCGTGTTTTCTTTGCAACGATTAAGATGGCAAAGGAATGTGTCGGGTGTCGGCTATAACGTAAATTTCGAACGCTACTGGAGTACGTTACGCCTCGCGATGGTCGAAGCGTGGATGCCCTTTCTTCGTCTAGCTGCGTTTTGTTCTATTTTCAGCTCAGTTAAGTTAGTCGTATTGTTAGAGAGTAATATGCAGTGAAATTAATGTTCCGCAAGAAGTTTTAACTGGCTTTATATCGTCAGGCACGTGGTATAACAGTATTAAAGAGTTGGTTATTGTAGTTTTGCATTTATTAACTTATAGTCTAGTACAGAACTGCGAAAAATAGTTAGAAAGCTTCGAAAAATATGAGCTATATATAGCTCATTTGACGTGGAATGCAAATCTGAAAAAGGCATTTCAAGATTTTTTTCTGCCAATAAGAATTGCAATTGTTATTGCAAAAAAAACGAAATTAAAAGCCATTTTGATTTTTCATATTAACTTCAAAACCATAAGAGGTAGTATTTATTACAGTACGAGTTAGACATTATGGAGGAGGCGACGCTATTTCCATGGAAATGAAAATATTGAAAATTTGGAACTTTGGCTATTGCTTGCTTTAGAAGAAGTTTAATTGCACTCCCATTGATGCCGAATACAATATTCAAGGTGTGGATAATATCGATAAAAATATGCCTCTTGAACAAGCTGCACAACTTGTGTCTCGTAGTCGTGTATAATTACTTTTTTAGAAATTTTACTGTTTTCCTTTTTGTTTATTTAATACGTAAATTTTTATTAGTATTAATGTATATTTCCATTCATGTATAAATAACTTCATTTGAAATGTCAAAAATCAAAATTTGCTATTGGATAGAAGGAAAAAAGTTACTGGCTAAAAAAATTGGTTAGTTTACGGTTCCATCAATTGTTTCGTCCATTGTTACCTCAGTATCGACTGTATTTTATAGTGTTGATTAATTATTATTTTGCTATTAACTTACCAAATACCATTCGTACTTATTTTCCCATAGGACACGTTAAAAATCAAAAAATTCAGCGAAAATTTTACGTTGCCTAGACATCGTGGTATTTCCACTTACATACAAACAGAACAATCAAACCTGTTTGTTTGTATTGTCAATTAAAAACGTCAAAATCAGTCAAAATAAGTCGATTTGGTCATGTACATGATGAAGAAATAAATAAAGTAATTAAAAAAACTATTTTAGTTATAGTTTTAATTATGTTGCATGAAATTGAAAATTGTATGACTGAAAAAAACCTTTTGATAGTATAATACTCCCATATTTCTCTATTCTAAAAATATTCTCCCTAAATACCGCTCGTGCATAAAAATTACCGATAATTTTCATTCAAGCTTGTTATACAAATTCCACTCGTTCTTCGAACTCGTGGAATTATAAATAACAACCTTTCATGAAAATTATTGGTAATTTTTAAGTAATCGTGGTATTACCCCCGAAAATTTTCCATCACTAGTCTAACCAGAACTAACCTACCGGACTTATAATGTAAATGACTATTTTCCTGTTCACTAGACTAAATATGAGCATGCAGAATTTAAAGCTTCTAACCAAATAATTAAAAATAACAACATTAAATGCATTAACATATTGAGGATTTTCTGATATGCGCTAATAAATGAAAATAATATTTACGTTTAATAAGGCTGTAAAACAGGTGTTTTTCTTCAAGAAACATCGACGCAGAAAGCTGTAGCTGACAAAAATATCTTAAGTTATCGGCGTATGAAGTATATCAGCAAGTCGATTTGTCTAATAACATTAAAAACAAGCGTGACTTGTAACGAGGCGATGGGATTATAAACCAGATTTAAACCCGAGTGATTTTCGACCATTAACGATCTTGAGTGGGTAACATTCCATCTACTGGTCATTGGATGTAGTGTGGAGTGTGGGCTAAGCTGTATTAATAAATTTGTCGATCTCTTCGGCAGAATCTATGTGGATTTCAGTAGCGGAGCGAGTGTTTTTTTGGTAACACGGTTGTTATTTACATAGGTTTCTATTTTTGCATTAATTTGTAAATAGAGCTGGGACGGATCCTTCAAAAAAGGGATCAATTTACGGATCCGGATCATCGTAAAGTAATCGAATCACCACTACGAATCACGATTCGTTTTTTAAGGAAAAAAGGAATCGAATTCAAGGAATTAATTCCTGACAATCGAATTATTAAATCCGGATCATCTTTAGTTTTTATAGTTACAAATGGTTACTACGCTTTTTCGATTCTTTACAAAAGTCTTATTAACAGCATCGCGATAAAAGTACAGTAACGGCCATTAAATCTTGGGCAATTCTTTTCCCTTTTGTAAAATAGGCTTTTGCCACCTTCTACTGAATATAAATACCTGTTGAAAAACCTAATAAAGAAACAGGTGTCCGTTGTCAGTGTCTAAAAAGATTTTTTAAAATGCCAAACTTAACTTTGAATTAAAAAGTATTAATTATTCATTATATTGAGCAGAGAGGTTGGCCACCAAGGGATGTGGCGGAAGAGCTTAACATCCCAAAGAGTACTATTCATTTTGTTAAAAAAATGGCAGGAAACACTCCTTTAAGAGAAGAGCTGGAAGTGGTCGCCCCAAACTATCGAATCAAGAACAAGACAATAATTTAGTTAATGTTTTAAGAACCAATTATTTAAATCTGTAGTTACAGCAAAAACGGAAAGCAATTTCCCAGCATTGGTTAGGACGGCCCGAAGCTATACTTAATGCGATAGAAGAAGATCCTTCAAATAGTACCAGGAAGATTGCACAGCAGCTTGAAGAAGTAAAAAGAAACCTCCTGTACCCATATCACATACAGCGGGTCCAAGCTCTGCTACCTCGGGATTTTCAAACAAGATTAATGTTTTGCAGGTGGTTGATTCATACATGACATACAATAATAATTTTTTACCAAATGTTTTATTTACGGACGAGGCAAATTTTTCACGAGATGCTATTATGAACTTTCACAATGACCATTTTTGGGCCGACGAAAATCCCCACGTTATTAGAGAAAGTCATTTCTTCCACTTTTTAATAAATACTAAAAAAAATTAAACAATCAGAAATTAGGACAAACATTTTTTGGGTAGGAATTATTGGTGACTACTTAATTGGACCATTTTTTTTACCAGCAAGATTAACAGGTGAATCCTACACGGACTTTTTGCAAGATCATTTACCCATTTTGTTAGAAGAAGTACCCGTACAAGTAAGAGTCAACATGCACGACGGGGCTCCAGCTCATTTTAGTGCTCTTGCTCGTCAGCATCTCGACATCACCTACCCTAATCGCTGGATTGGACGTGCAGGACCTCAAAATTGGCCACCTCGCAGTCCTGATATGAATCCTCTAGATTTCTATTTATGGGGCCATTTGAAAGCTCTTGTTTATAAAACTCCTGTACTAGATGTGAATGACTTGAGGAATCGGATAATTGACAATTGGAATGTCATAAGGAATACTCCAGAAATTTTTGCACGTGTCAGACACTCAATGACAAATCGGTCGCAGTCCTGTATTTTATCAGAAGGTGGACATTTTGCTTATTTACTTTAAGGTCGAAAGTGTTTATTTTTTATTTTTGGTTTTTATTTTATGCTGTTCATGGATAGCTTTTAGAATGAGTTAATGTGGAGAATAAGGCAAATATCCGAATTGCGCTGCCACCCGGCAGTCTTAAAACCGTTTTTAACAAATGCAAATAAAGAACAACGCACTGGATTTGCTCTACTAATTTACTTGGAACCTCCGATTTTTTGGGCAAATATAATATTCACCGATGAAAAAAGTGTTTCAGTCGTGCTACAATAGGATACTTAAGGTATACATGCCTCAAGAAACACAATTTGATAAAAAATATACCCAAAAGGACAGAAGTAGTAGGCGATTTTCGGTAAATGTTTGAGGGTGGTGAGGAGGTATATATAGATCTACTTACTACAGAATACCATGCTTTATTTTGTACTGGATCGATTTCCGGACAGAAATTTTATTTTTCAACAAGATAAGTGTCCCGTTCATACGGCTCGGCAAGTCGATGAATGGATGGAAGAGCAGCGTATCAGGGTTTTACCGTGGCCCGCACGTAGTCCGGATTTAAGTGTTATGGAAAATGTTTGGGACTTATTAGTTAAAAAAATAAATGGGAAAAATGTGTTTAGGCCGCCAAATGTAAACAAACTTAGGTAAAATTTTAGAGGCGTGGAATGAGTTACGAGGAAATCCGGACTAGCCCGGGCTTTGGTCCATTCGATGCCTGGAAGGCTAAACTCTGTCTTAGAAAAAAACGGGGCCGCAATAAGATATTACATTTGTTTGGAAGGATATTTAAATTTGTTTGAATTGATTAAATTGTTAATTAATTTATTAATTGTTTAGTTTTTATAAAATAGAAATATTTTCTTTTACCTTTTGCTTTATTTATAGTAATTAAAAGTAAAACAAGGTAAGAAAGAGCCATTTACAAAAATTGGCAGAAAAGTCAAAATTTGATAAAATTTTTGCCTAGGATTTAATGGCCGTCACTGTACAACTAAATAAAAAAAATCACTCTAAAAGTAAAGAGGCTACTAAGTATGTTCTTCGAAGAGTAACCTGTATAATACGTAAAATTTCCATATGATTTAATAATGGTGATAGTGATATCTCGGTAACTGCACAATTTATATGGAAAACCCAGAGATAAAACACTTTTAAAAAACCTTGATAACAAAAACAAAACATTCGTTTATAAGTTTATCTATCATTCGCTTGCCATAATTCATTATGTTCAATTTGTAATGATTTTATAATTGAAAACCGTTTTAAGTGGAATTTTTCATTAATTAATGCATCCGTGATATGAATGAAACGAACTGTCAAACGGGTGATCTAAACCTAGCAATATGGTCAACCTAACGAACGAAACAAGCTGACTGCATCGACAAAAAAAATCATCACAATCGCGCGCCAGCGAATTGATTCCCACAAAACAAACGTCTAACCTTGGCATTGACACTGAGCGACCATACGAAGCGAAATTACCTTGTAATCTTGAGCCTTTCCTCGAAAGCTCCCAAGTGCCATGTGCGAGGGGTAAAAATTCCTCAAATTCCTCCCTGTAAACCGGTCCGGGCACGTTTTAGAACAACTTCCTGTATGATTCTCGAAGTTGGACAAACGCGGACGCGACGTAAAAAACCGCCGCGATATTTCGTCGACAAGGTAGAAACACAGACTGAACCGCTGATATTACGAAAGTTTTAGATTGACTACGGGGGACAGTGGCGGCGTACGCAAGTTGTGTGTTCCTACTTGTTGCTCTGGATACACTACGGGAACGCGGGAAGGCGGCAGTGATTCGGTTTGCATAGGGCATAGGGAATGAACCTCGGAGGCAAACGTGAAATAGACTGATTGTGAATGAAATATACATAGACATAGAAATCCGAACACACAGTAATAGTTATTTACATTACAAGATGCGAAAGTTTACTTTTTGGTGTGAGGTGGTTTTTAAATGGCCGAGGCGAAGCCGAGGCTATTTAAAACCTCCGAACACTTGAAAGGCCTTTCGCATCGTGTAATGTATTATATTTTTTCTGCTACTGTTCTATGTATCGCATAATTTAATAATCATTAACATCATGTTTTAATAGAAATATCAGAGATTTTGAAATTTTACCTGTTAAAAATTAATCCATAGCAACACATTTATTGTTGACATTGTCTGTCATCAGCACTTGTCAGATTTTGAATTATTGTTAATTTAGTATAAATCCATTCCCATTTTAAAATATTAAATGAATATGAAAATGGCATCCAAAAGGCAGCTGACCTTGCGTGTGCCTCACTTCTGCCAGACAAATCTAAAGAGAGGTACCATCAAACATATAAATCGTTTTCTGAATGGCTTGCTACAAAAAATGTGGGGCGGATTGACGAGAATGTGATGTTGGCGTATTTTCAAGAAAAATCCGAGTCTTTATCACCACCAACCCTCTGGTCTGATATTCCATGCTGTTAACAATTTCCGTAAACAAAAATCAGATATTTCGGAGTTCAAAAACTTTATTAAAAGGAAAAACGATGGTTATGAGGCAAAAAAGTCAAAAAATTTTAAAAAAGAAGAAATCATAAAGTTTTTACTTAACGCGCCTGATCAAAGTTACTTAGCAATGAAAGTAATAGCCATTATGGGAGTGGCTGGGGCATGCCGGACAGACGAAATATACAGAATGAAGCTAAGTGATGTAGAAATAAGAAATGACGTGGCTATAGTAAAAATAGTGGAGTCTAAAAATAAAGTTAAAAGAAACTTTGTAGTAACCAACGATGAAGGCTCAGTTCCTTATGTCAGATTTCTACAGGAATATATTAAGCTAAGACCAAGGAATGCTCTAGATGAGCGTTTATTGTATCGTTATGAAAGAGGTAAATATGTTAATCAAGTAATTGGAAAGCATACTATTTCAAATGTACCTAAAGAAATTGCGAAGTTTTTGAAGCTTGAAGACATCAGTAGATACACTGGCCATTCTTTTAGAAGAACGTCAACTACGTTCCTTGCCAATGCTTCGGATGTCGATATTTTGAACTTAAAAAGGCATGGAGGTTGGAAGTCTTCTTCTGTTGCGGAGGGATATATTGCTGAATCCTATAGTAATAAGGTGGAAATTTCAAAGAAGATTTTACACGAAATTCCTACCAATATTTCCTCTAATGAAGTAACAGTAAAAAATATGAATATTAACGTAGTTAAAGGTGATAACGATACCCCAACATCAAATTTAAAAACTGTTAATTCAAGTATTATTCCTCCAATTTCTTTTGCTAATTGCTCAAATTGCACAATTACTTTTAATGTTAATACCTAACCTAGTTTTTAAAATATTTTGTCATAAATTAGTTACTTTTTATAAATAAATCCTAATATTTCCCACAAGCATATTTTCTTTTTTTTACTCTTACTTTTTTGTCCAGGCGCTGAAAATATTACTTTCGTAGCTAGCAACGCTTAGCAACCAGGTAACACGAAGGTTCTCTTTCGTTATCATTCGCGTTGCTAGGACCACAAAGTTTTCTTATTTATACAGTAGTAGAAAAAAATAATTTTATGTCAGTAGGTTAGGTTTAAAGTGAGTGGACTTTTTACGCCCTCCACCGCGACCCCTCGGTCTATTGTGGCTCACACATTCTTATGTTTCTCCCAACAGGATCAGACTGTCAACGAATCCGATATCAGATTGGGAGAGAGTTCTTACATCTCCTTTTTTTCGTGTCGCTACCGGACACGAGCACAATATGTGTTCTGGTGTCCCTGTCTCCTGGAAAGTATGACGAGCAGACGATTAGATCCGTCATGCCCTCCTCATCTGGTTTAGTGACGTGGGTAGGTCCCAGGTCCTTGTTACAGGAACCAGATGTTCCTTCTGAGGCCGTATCTCCGACCTTTCCCTATGAAAACGGTTCTATCCGTTTTCTGTTTAAAGCCAGGGAACCCTTTTCCCTACAAAAGCGGTTCTATCCGCCTTCTGTTTGGATTCAGGGATCCCTTCCTAAGAACCTGTTTGTTCGTGATGGATTAGCCTTTCCCCGTAAAACAGGCGTCTATGACTTTAGAGGCACCTTTCGAAATGGATTCACCCGTTTCGGTCGGCGCACCTTTGTCTGTTTGTGACCTTGGGTGGCATCTCTCGAAACGGATTTATCTGTTTCGGTCAACGCACCTTTGTTACTTTTTTCCTATGAAAGCGGTTCTGTCCGCTTTCTGTTTGGAGCTAGGGAAGTAATAGTCCACCACGGCAGAGCCCCGCATTACCGCAGTAAGGCTAGATACTCTGCCAGGTCGCCCTGTATCTCAGAGGTACCGTTGGAGACACCTGTTTAAGGCACAGGATGTCATTCATTCATCAGCACAGTATGCTAACACAGCAGCCGGCAAAAGTCGTCCAAAGTGATCAAAAACTTAAAAGTCAGCCGGCAAGGTTATGGCATCCGTATTTTGGGACGAGCAAGGTATTTTGTTTATCGACTATCTTGAAAAAGGTAAAACTATCAAAAGCGAACATTACATGGCCTCATTGAATCGATCAAGAAAAAACGATCTTACATGAAAAATGAAAAGTGCTGTTTTACCAAGAAAATGCATCGTGTCACAGGTCTATGAAAATCATAGTTAAATTGAATGAATTACGCTTTGAATTGCTTTTCCATGCAGCGTATTCTCCAGATCTGGCCTCCAGCGACTCTATTGGCCTTTTGCTGACCTCCAAAAGATGCTGCAAGGAAAGAACTTCGGTTCATATGAAGACGTGATTACCAAAACTAAGATCTATTTTGAGAGCAAAGACTAATCGTTTAAGAAACAAGGTATTCTAAAGTTAGAGGAGCGTTGGAATTAATGTATCATACCAAAGATAATACTACTACGAATAGATGGTTCATTTAAATGGGGCGTTTTGAATCAGTTCGGAGATATCAATGCTTCCGTAAATGCGAATAAAATTAAGTCGGTAACCCTGCCCCAGCGAATCGAGGTACGAAACCATGTGCGACATTGTCAATGTCTGTGCTTGTACCTTATTCGGAACACGAAGTAGCGAAAGCGGGCGGCTAAACGAATTGCGTATTTTATAGTCGCGTTTCATCACGCCAATAGTAAAGGCCCGCCGGCAACACTGTTTAACTTTCGTTCAAGGATAGCGCGAAAATCTCTCGATGGACATCGGCTCGCGTTAGCCAAAGTCCATTAGGGGTATCAAAAATATAGCATTGAATGGTTCATCTTATCCGTAGTAGTATTATCTTTGATCATACTTTACGAAGAGTATGTTTATGTATAAAGTCAATTTTCTAAAAAAAATGTTATGCAATGATAGGTACGGGTTTTTCCATTCCGATAAACATTGAATGATTAAAAAATGTACGTTATTGCCCGAGTAATGGAACAATTTGCCCGCCCGCTTATAAGTGAATCCATAAAGACAGCGGCATTCTAGCGGTAGAGCGACAGCTGAAATGAGGGGACTTTTGGGTCCCGTTATCTCCAAAACTATTGATTTAAAAAAATATATATAAAAACCATTTTTGTAGATTACAAGACGATCTTTATTTTTTGTCTTAACAAAAATTTTCCAATTCGCATATTTTGGCAGATATTAGCGGAAAACCATTTTTTGGGCCTTGCTTGCCTCGCTCGAAAGCTTCCCCGAAGACCTTAGAATTGCACCACAAGGGAAAACTGTACAGATTTATTTTGAGCTTTGTCCCTTCATTAACTGGACTAAAAGTTAAGACTTAATCAATTTATCTGTGCCCATTCTACCGGCCCATTATCATATAGTCTAGTCTAAGTCTAGGAACGTCCTATTTTCAACGTTAGCTTAGTAACACTATATATATATATATATATATATATATATATATATATATATATATATATATATATATATATATATATATATATATATATATATATATATATATATATATATATATATATATATATATTTTTTTTTCGTTTTGATTTCTTGGTTTCAGGTCTGTCAGAATGAAACATTATGTTTTTAGTACTTTATATTGATGACGTTTCGATCATGTTCGATCTTTTTCAAATCTAAAAGTTAGGTTTCAGAAACAAAGTTAGTATAACTAGTGTCATCCAAATAAAAAAACACAAAAAACTTACCCTAGAGCGTTAAAATAATAGTGAACATTAATCAACAAACATGTGTATATTTACATTTTTAACAACACAACACAAGGAACGGACTACTTATATTAGTAATAAAATATGAACTGATTTTATTAAAGAAGGGCGATGTATATTTTATTAAGATTGTTGATATCTTTTTTATCGTTTATGGAATTTGGGTTTTTTTGGATTTCGATCATCTCCATAAACTCTCTTTTTTTTTGGTTTGGTTCCGTTTTAAGTATTTTTGTTTCATTATAATTGAAATTATGTCCCTTTGTCTTTTCGTGATTCGTTAAGGCTGTTGCATTTTTTTTGTCGTATTTGTGGCTTTTTAGCCTATTTTCCAAATACTGCGTTGTTTGACCGATGTATACACCGGTGCAATCTTTACACGGAATTTGATATATGATGTTACTTTTTTTGTTTTTTGGAGTTTTTGTTTTAAGTCTACTAAAATTCTTTGATAAAAGGTTTGAGGCTTTGTGACAGATTTCTATATTATGTTTTTTAAACAGTGGCTGAAATTTTTGTGATAGGCCATTTACAAAAGGTAGAGAAAGATATATTTTTTTGTTTTATTATTTTTTTCCTCATCGTTTTTTTCCGTTGAATTATAAAATTTATGTATTCTGTTTTTAAATATTTTATTGATTAATTGATCCGGGTAGTTATTTAATTTTAGAGCATCTTTTGCTTTTTCTATTGATTTTTGTCTAAATTCGGGATCAGATAGTTGGATTGCTCGGTCTGCCAGCCCTATTATTACGGATTTTTTGTGTGCAAATAGTGGTGGAATTGAAATTTAAGTATCGGGACGAC
The DNA here is from genome assembly GCA_019359885.1 of Listronotus oregonensis. NCBI lineage: Eukaryota > Metazoa > Arthropoda > Insecta > Coleoptera > Curculionidae > Listronotus > Listronotus oregonensis. The sequence continues at coordinate 23,825 of JAHBCN010011923.1, forward strand.
CATGTTTTTTTTGTGTACCATTCGGTTTTTATGTTTTCTCCCATGTGGTGTAGTGTTGTGTCTAAGAAATTTATTTTGGCATTTTCTTCAATTTCAATGGTAAACATTAAGTTTTTGTGGTATTTGTTAAATTCATCCAAAATATAATTTGATTCGTTTTTTGGGATAGAGGTGATGCAGTCATCCACATATCTGTAAAAAAATGGAACTACAAATTTTAGGTTTTTAGTACATTTTCCTCAAGATCTTCTAAGACTGAATTCAAATATATATATATATATATATATATATATATATATATATATATATATATATATATATATATATATATATATATATATATATATATATATATATATAAAAAATTATTTTATAATGTACATTCGCATTAGCTTCTTGTGTTAATAAGACTTGTAAATACCTGTTTCAATTAATAAACTCATTAAATGGTGTTCTGGTGACAATTAAACATATTAAATATTCAATCTTCATTACCGTAGATATGAAGATAATATGGACACCGGACAACTTTTCTGAAACTCGTTTTACATCTATACAGACAGACTATTTTTTTTTTAACTTGAAATAACAAAAAGCTTGATTAATTATTTACAAAATAATAGCAAGCTTGAAAAAGCGGAAATTTCTTTAATTGTATCTTCCTAATAGGTATCAGAAGAAAAATGATTTTATATTGAAGTAAAATAAACTAAAACCTTGGGTTGGATTATGGTCATTAAAGAATGGTAGAGCGGATTAATTGGATCCTTTTTGAAGATAAATTTATTAAAATTGAAGGAACAAAATGTAAAAAGTAATATATCATTATTCTATAAATGGTAGTACGAGATAGCATGGGAACTTTACGTGTGGAGGCTGCTTCACGATAATCATTTAAAGTTGTTTTTTAAAATTACTTTTTTATTTCGTAATTTTTAGTTTCAAGTAATAAACCTGAATATTTTTTTAATATAATAATATGTTGTGTTGTTTGATAGGTTCAAAAAATTGATTTAATTTTTTTTTGCATAAATTGTTTCCTTTATATGTCTAGAATATGGTGGTAAAGTGATTTTTTAAAATTTAAACCCATTATAAAGATACAGCAGTTAGAAAAGGCAGATGTTTCTAAAATATAGATAGAAGTGGTAAAATTCTTTTTGTTATAAATAATGGTTTACATGAGTCTTTCGACTTAGCTTTACAAATATATGGAACTGCCCTGTTTTGCAATAAAAACACTGAATATAATAGATACTGACAAGAATTTCCCTAAAAACAAATTCCATCTTATAATCGACTTAATTAGGGCAAAATAAATACATTTCAAAATGGATATTTTTTTTTTTTAGAGAGTACTCTAAGAGCATAACAAAGATGCAAGTTTACTACATAATTTTTTTATGTTCTTTGAAATTCAGTTTAACATCGACATAGATTTCTAAAAATTTAGTACATGGAGAAGATTTTATAATATTATCATTTAAAAATATGTTATTGAAGATACATTACATTGTTAAGGTATTAGTTTTAGTTATATCAAAAAAAAGCAAGTGATTTGATTTTTAAAATATCATTTTCAATTACATCATATAAAGAATTTGTATTTTTGTTATTTCATAAAATAGTTGTACCATCAGCAAACATTGTAGTTTTTTTATATCAAGTAAAGCTAGATAATTTATGTATAATAAAAATAATAATAAAAGTTTAAAAACATAAGCCTGAAAAACACCACAATTTATATTTCTATTCTAACATAACATTATTTTGATCTTTCTGAAAGATATGACTTAAATTAATTTAAAGAGACACCACCAAATCCATAAATCTCAAGTTTTTTAACAGAATAAAATGATTTACAGGGTTAAAAGCTTTAGCTAAATCACAAAAAACAGCAGCTGCTAAATCACTAACATTTATCAAAGTGTAAAGATGTTTAAGAAAAAAAAATGCATCATTTTTTTCATTTTTTTAGAATCCAAATTGATCTAAATTTAAAATTTTATGTGTATCAATAAAAGAAATCATTCTATTTCTTACAGTTTTCTTAGTTAGTTTAGAAATAGCTGGTAATAAACAAATTGGTCTAAAATTAGAAGATGTATTACAATTTCCTTCTTTATAAATTGAAGTAATCACAGATAAATTTATGGTATTAACTAGAGCTTCCAAAGATGATTGATTTATAAGGTGAGAAAATATTTTAGTTGGAAGATTATATCAAGCTTTATATATTTATAAAACTTTTTTTTTGTAAATAAAAGAGTATAAACTGGGTAACAGGAAATTATTGTATCTCCTATACTGTCACCGACCCTAATAACATAAAAATTTAAATTTGTGGTAATAATTTAAATTATTGTTGCCTTGCAGCCAAAAAAGTCTGAACATATAATAATACATGATTAATAGTTGACAGGTTGGGTTTCAAGCGATTATTTTAACCAATAAAAACAATAAACAAACAACAAATTGAGTTAATTTAAAATAGTTGCCCATACAAATTCACAATTAATTACGTTTACATTTTTTATTGCTTGGATTAAACGGGTGGAAATTGGTTTTACAGAAGTAGAATTATAAAATTCCTTGAAATTAATACAGCACTAGAGGTATGTTTACACCAGTTGCTCTCAATTCTATAATGATATTATAGTTGGATCAATTTAAATGGTATATATATGTATTCACACAAGGGCCATCTAGGTATGGCCGGCCCTGGCGAAGCAACATTTGCGCCCCACAGACCGGTGGATTTGGGAAGTATGGAATACCCCAATCGAATAAAAGATAAAGTTTCTCTTGCTCAAATGGCAGTAAAGCTTTTGGTCCTTTGCCAAAAATATTAGTCAGAACTTTTGCACAAATTCTTTTCCACCCTAATCTCTAAAGATGGAATTGTTCTACCTCAAAGGAAAGGCCGAATTATTTCCAATTCTACGCTTGATCCTCCTATTAATCTTCCTCTTCCAACAGTTGTCCCTGTTTCTCATAAAGTGTCCGATATATTCTTTCTTTCTTAATACTAAAAAATACTAAATAATCGTCTGGGCTGGATGGCATCCGAATCGTCTTAAAAAAATGTGTCCCAGGCATCCATCTTAACGCCCTCTTTCCAACCTACGACACGGGCATTTTCCCGGAGGTTGGAAAGCTGCACGTGTGCAACCTGTCCCCAAAAAAGGATCCAAAAGTCTCCCTTCTAACTATAGACCATATCTCTTCTTTCAGTTGTTTGCAAAGTAATGGAAAAATTCATTAATTCCCAAATCTTAAAGTATCTGGAAAAACATAAGATCTTACATGATAGACAATATGGATTCCGTCACAGTAGATCCACAGCTGATCTTCTTTCCTTTGTCTCACACAACTGAAACAAGTCCCTTGAGTTTCTTGGGAATCCCGATCGTTGCTCTTGACATTTCCAAAGCTTTTGATCAGGTCTGGCATGATGGGCTTCTTAACAAACTTCCTTCTTACGGTCTTCCACCTAAGCTTTGCTCTTGGCTTTCCAGTTTCCTTTCTAATCGATGTATATAGTTACTGTAGATGGTCATTCCTCCAGCTTCTACCAAATTAATGCTGGGGTGCCCCGGGGCTAGTGCTGGTAACGCTGTTTCTTCTACACATTAACGATCTTCTCTCTTCCACAATCAATCCCATTCATAGTTTTCCTGACGATAGACCCTCCACTTAGTATTCAATTTATTAAGCCACCGTGTAATTCTGATTTTGAAAACAAGCGCAGGTCAATGCAGATATCTCTACCACAAGACCTCTAACTTATCTTGGATTGGGGCGCCAAAAATCGTGTTCAGTTTAATGCCTCAAAACCAGCATGTTCGCGTCGCAAAAATCTGCGAATGCTCATCCCTTTCATATGAACGGCCAAGTTCTGCAGAACAAAGAGTCGTTTAATCTAGTCGGCGTTACTCTTGAGAATAACCTCAACTGGCACAAACACATTTCATCCATAGTTGGAGCTTCAAAAAGATTGGAATC
>JAHBCN010011924.1:0-28032 GCA_019359885.1 Listronotus oregonensis
GCTCTCAGCTCAGCCGTTGATTTCCACCCCCCAAGTCGCTTGACATTGGTAATTCCTTCTCCAGAATCCGCTAACATAGTCGCAGAGGATCGACGAAAACTATGTCCAGTGTACTTTTCTGGATTTTTTAATTTTAGGTATGCAGCAATTTCTGAAGGCATTTTACCTATTGAATTTATTCCCACACGTTGCGTACTGCATGCTCCTTGTTTATACTGGACAAAAAAAACGTCGGTGTGGGGTATTTTCGCAAATTTGCATATTTACGGTACAATTGCAGATAAAGTCCGTTATTTGTTTCATCGGACACTACAAAGATTCTAGAAGTGTTATTTTTACTGTCAGAAATTTTCACCACTATCAAATTTTCATTATCCTGTATGTCATCAATCATTATTTTTGTAAGTTCATTTCCCCTACAAGCACCGGCTAATCTAAAAATTGTAGCAACTTTTATTAGAAGGTAAATATTATCAGGTGCTTCTTTCATGAATCTTGAAACTTCTTCTTTGCTAAAAGTTTTTGATTTTTTTGGCCGGTATCCCACGTTTTGGTGTTTAAGTAGTGATGTTAGCTTGAAATATGAACTTAAATCAAGGTTCCTTTTCACTTTGAGGACACATTTTAACATAGAGTACTTACTCCATAAAGTATTAGGTTTATATGTTTTTTGCAAATCCGCAAAATAGGCCAAGAACACTTCTTCTTTAATACTTTTGTCCCCTTGCTGGAGCACCAGTTTTCAAATAAACTATATTGATTCTCATATTTTTCACGAGATTTTGCTGGTAATAAATTCAAACTTACGGTATTTGCTGCATCCAGGATAGAATCTGGTAGCTCCTCATCGGAACTACTCATTTAAATCATTATTTTTGTCGGATTTTTATTTAATTAAAAAAGATACAAATGACGCCTTTTCATTAAAAATGCTTGTTTGTATTGAAATTCATTTGTGCAATTTCTTGTTCATATGGAAACGAAGAAAAAATCTGACATGTGTTAAAATCACCAAGATTACATATTGTTGCTTGACTTGTCATAATCATTTATTATTATTATACAGGGTAATTAAAAATGTTTTTTTTTTTGTGTTTTAGTTGAAATATTGAAAATTACGAAGTAACAAACAAAAAAGAGAATAAACTAAAACTTGCAATGGCTTCGTATATTGCATGAAATAGCCTACAATTACTAAAATACATATAAATCTATATCGTAGGAAAAAGGATTAAATAAACGCAAGTAAAGTAGAACCTATTTTTAACAGTTTAGGGGTAAATTTTGTTTTATTTTACGATGGTAATAGACAGCTAAAGCCTAAGTACTAACGTATCGTGGGTTTTTTAAGTACAGTAAGAGGCAGTTAACTAACACGGAACTTAAAATTTAAAGGTAAAAAAAAATCCACTGTCCAAACATTCTAGGGATGAAGAAACGAACAAAATGGAAAGTTTGCCCCTCCAGGGGAACTGTAAAGGGATGCATGAAGGTGGTACTTGATGTTACTGTGTTAGAAGCTGCTAAGGAAGGGATATAAATATACAGAATAGCAGTGCTTTTTGCGTTTAGTCTGAGTGTAAAGAATATTTGAGTAATTATTTTCAGACGGTCTAGTGTTTATGCCGCCAGACGTCATAAAATCAAGAAAAAATCGATCATTACAGTTTCTAAGGCTTGTACATTTAAAAAGGCATTAAAAAAGTAACTGCTAAATTTTAAAGAAAATAATTGCGAAATTTTACGAATTAACCAACGAATTTTGTGTACATGTAACAAAAAAAAGTTAGAAAAAAAAAGAAACTTTCCTTCAAAGTATTTTTTACTTGAAAACGGTTAAAAATACATCACCAACCGAAACGTTTTGTATAAATTAACAAATAAAGACAATGGAAGTCCAAGATTTTAGTGTTATTGTTGTTATTGCTTTTTATGCATACAATCGTTACGGATACAATCAAAATAACTTTTTGACAATTATGCATGCTTTTTAATCCGAACTCTTCATTAAATTACCTTTAAAAACTCTGGTTTTTTGTTATCTCCAGCTATCATATTAGTAATTTTAATGTTGTGCTCAAGTCCAAGTAATTTTACCAACATGAGTACTGCTCTAGATGGAGGACTTGGGGGAAAATAATAAATGTCTATGGCTTGATTAGATGACATTTTCAAATCGATAATTCTAAAACAAAAAAAAACATTTAAGCTGCAAAAATTATACATTTGTAAATTGTAAATTTTTTACTTCTCTCTCTATAAGGGAAGTACTGTAAAAATATACTGATCTTTACGTTTTGGTGTGCTTAGATTTCAAAAAAACATGCTTTTCCCTTTTTTATCTGTCTGTTGATCCGTCTATCTGTCAAGACCATAACTTCTGGACGAAAAGTTATATTAATTTTGAATCTGGTTTATGTATATACTAAATTAAAGTAACCAACCTATTTTTTTAGGCAATATCTCTTTCCGCGAGTGGAAAAAGCAAATGATGATATTTTTTTTTTAGTTTAAACGGGCTTACTTTATAAATGATTTTTTCAACTTGATTAAAAAAACTAAAAGGGATTTAAGATCGAAAATTCAAATAATTAATTGTATATCTAGCCGTCTGTAGGTAATTTTCATGACTTTAATTTGTAACAAGGTTAAAAGGGTTAGAAGTTGTAGAGGGTGATTACCGAATATGACTATTAAGTTTTTAGACTCGAAAAGTGTGCAGGGGTGGGGGTGGAGGGTTAAAAGTGCTAAAAACGTTTTTTGCTTCTGCAAGCGCCATTGTTAATTTTAGAGGAATACGTTCAAATGTTTTTTAGGTATTAAAAAAACCTATAATTTGAGCCCGGCTAAAATTGATTTGGTCCATTTGTTTATAAAAAAATGCAAAAAAACCGTTAAAATAGCCATTTTTTAAAATGTTGATAACTATTGCAAAAAATTTTTTTTTTCATTTCTGCCATTGCAAAACATAGGTTTTTTAATTCTTGAATAAATGAGAGGTTCTAAAACATGATCGGATAATTTTTTGCCAAGATAATTGAGTTTTACTGATTTTAGAGCCCTAATCTAGTAGGCTTATCGTTTTGCTTCGGAGTTTTAAAGAAAAACAAAAAGGTTGCTTAAAAATTTAGCAATGGATTTAAAGAATTAAATTTACACTGACAAAGACTTTTCGTTAAACATTCTAAACTGTTTGTTAACTTTTAACAATTGCTAAGTCCATTGCTAAATTTAACAACGCGATCATCACTCGGCCGCATATCTTTTTTGTTTATAAATATTTTAGGTATTACAAACTGTATTATGCGTTTTCAAGGCTTATATTTTACTAATTTAGATCAACCGAATAAAAAAAATAATATTAAGTCCTTCATTTTGAGCCTTGAAAAAAAGGTACTTTTTTGTTAATAAACAATTGGAGCCGGAGCGCCCCTGCATAAGTTAACAATTTTAAACCAAGAAATATGGAAAGCTGGCTTCAAAACAAATATTTTTAAAAAAAAAGAAGAAGTCTCTATGACCAGTAGGAACAGAGAAATAGAAGGGGGGAGAAAGCGCTTCGACCACTGCGCATCCATTTTACGGGCGCTAAGCCGCCATGGTTGCTTCTACTTGTCAAATCAAAATTGACATTTGACATAACAAAGTTTTGTTTTCTTTGTTGTTCTCATGGAATAAAAAGGATTGTCGTATAAACAAGAGTTTTTCGTAAATGTTTTGTTTACTTTTTGGATTAGATTTGGCTTAGTCTTTCGTTTTATTTTAGTTTAGTGTTCAATTTATAATGCTTTAATTTAGTTTAATGAACTATGTCTTGTTGCGTGAGAGGGTGTTCCAATTCTAGAAGATATAGTACAGCAGAAGATATTATTTTCGTTTGTAAGTACCCCATTTTATGTAGTGAAAATATTTTATTGAGTAAATAAAAACCTAGAAAAATTAAAGCTAAAATAGTTTAATTGTAATTTTATAAGATAACATACATTATAATAGTTTAGGTCTCTTGATTTTTGCATACTTGCAGGCGCAACAAAATTTACATGTAATATTTTAATTTTAGATTTCCAAAAGAGGAAGTTTGGGTTAAAAAATGGTTAAGTATACTGCAAATGAACAATTGGTCAGCTAACAGATACATTTGTTCAAACCAGTTCCTGGATAGTGAACATATAGGACAAGGAAAAATTTTAAGACAAAATGCCTTTGCTTTTTTTGGATGGCATTTCCACCCAAGTACCCACCAATTTCATGGCACCATACCAAAACTATTCAAGGGAAAAAAATAAGAAATAAGTTAACCAAGTTGATTCCATTTAATGGTCCAATTAAACCTTTTAATAAAGATATCTTGTTTTATTGTTAACCCAATAGTTTAAGCAAACTAACCTACCGGATTAAGTGTAAGAATGTCACTTTTCTATTCCTCAGAGGGAGAGTGTGAACATGCCCATGATTGTGTCGATATAACTCTATTATTATGGTATCTAAGTATTGGCGATTGGCACATATTAATCATTCAAATTGTCTCTGCAGCAGCCTAAATTTAAACTAATTATGAAATAATTTGTTCAATTAGAATGTGTGTGTGATCTACAATATTTAAACATCGATAAAAATTCTCCTAAATTATACAATACAATAAGATTAGTTTAACAGCAAACAGAAATTTATATTCGCAATTTTACAATATTAATTGTCAAAAAAAACTATTTTCCACTAAAAATAATTTTAAAAAATTTGAGAAAATAAGCTACAAATGCAAGGACTATGTCTGGTTGTATTCTGAAAAGTAAAGAAAAAGGAGTATAGGTATTAAAAAAAAAGAGTCTCATAAGAAAAAGATATGTGAATGGCAGCTGACCTGAGCATTGTTTAAAAAGGTTTAACCCTAAACAAAACGAGTGGCATAAGTCAAGAGGTTAGTATCATCACAGTGCATATAAAAACTAATATATACATGTATTTTTTTAAATATATAGGACCTTCCTTTTTTAATTTTCATAGTAAGAAAAAAAACTCACACTTATGATTACCTGCTTAAGATGATATACGATTAAAGATATTGTTAAACAACCATTTTATAAAATAAAGGTTTTCCATTGGGCCAACTACATGTATTAGCCAGTATAATTTTTTAAAGTAAATTTTCTTTTTAATGCAAAAAAAAACATTTGACATAAAATACAGTGTATAAATAAAACACTTCTTTACTGATTATTTATTTTATTTAATAAAATGCCGTTTGTCCATATTGCATGTTCTCGCTGTGAAGTTCTTTAGTATGCCTTTTATATTGTATGCACTTTTTGCTATATTCTCTTATTGTAACTTTAGGTCTGGTTGTTATTCAGAATTAGTTTACACTTTTTGTACACACTATTCTGAAATACACCTTCGATAAGAGCACTTACATAAAAAAGTGTGAAATACTGTACACCAATTTTGAATAACAGAGGCCTTTTTTTGACTTTTAAAGAATCCATTAAAAAGATATGTTTACTTTAGAGTTCTAAAGACAGCACAGCAGTTATTGGATAAAATTATCAAAGCTTCTTTGGGTAAACAAGTTGGTATTTTGATTTTAGCATTTCCATTAATCGTTTCTTTAAAAAAAAATTACTGCCAAGTCACCTGGATCTTCTTGCCCTTTTCATTAAAAAATTGTAATATATATTATATGCATATTTATAACGTGTTCTGCTTTCTTTATCCTTACTAAAAAATTCAACAACACATTATGTAGGATTTCAATATTCTAAGCTTTTTACCAAGAAAAAAATCTTCTAACCCATAAATATTTTGGAATTCATACAAATAATTCACCTGCATAATATACTGTTTAATAATGGTACATGTTTTCATGTTAAAATTTTAATTTCATTCATAAAACGTAATATTATTCATCCAAAACCATTTCAATTAAATTTTTGTTTACAAACAAGATTATTACATGACAAGCACAAATAATGACAAATGACAAGCGAAAGCAACCATGGCGGCGCCCTATATTAGACTTTTCGCGCAGATTGAAGCGCTTTCTCCTCTTCTCTATTTCTCTGAGTAGGAATCAAGTTACCAATTTTTTTTTAAGTAAAGTTTAAATTGTTTGATACTTTTGTCGACACCAGGGAGGTAGTGGAACTGAAATCTAGAGTTTAAATCAGCAGAGCGCGAACAAAATAGCCATATCTTTGCGAATTTTTATCGGATTAAGTTTTTTTTTAATCTAGGGTAGCGCAAAAAGTTATAAATAATGGTGCATTGAGTTTTTAAAAGTAATCATATTTTTTATTATTTAAATCCATGCGTCTCAGCTCATTTTTAATGGTAATATTGAAGGCACTTTAAAAATCAAAAAGCCAGATTGGTGTTCATGAATCCTCCAATTAAAATGGTATTGGCGAGAGATCAATTAATATATCTGAAACTGAAACTGAAATTTTAGCTTTAGATTTATTAATTGATATGTCGTCTAATAGGGTTTCAGATAAAAAATTTAAAAATAAATAAAATTAGGTTTAATAATTACACAGGCCCACAAAAAAAGTGGTGTGTGCTGGGTGTGGGTATAGGATTTTCTGAAGTATTTTTTTCCGCTGAACACAAATCTGAAGTAAAAATTGGGGGTCAAATAGAAAATAAGCAAGAAAAGGCATAATTTCAGATATTAACGTTTTTTTTTAAATGAAAAGAGTCAATATCTTAAAAACTCTTAACGATACACAAAACTTTATAGGACATAAACTATGTATTTTTACAAGACCTTTAATTTAAGTAAAATAATTTTTTCGTCCTAATGCAATATTTTTGGAGTTATAATCAAAGGATTTTTTAAGGTATGCCTGTGGAAAAAATTGAAAATTAATATTTTTTTATTTTTGAATGTTTATTGCAAATTTTAAGTAATTTGGAATTAAAATAAATAAAATAACTCCTTTTTTTTCAAAAATACTTGTTTTGAAGCCAGCTTTCCATATTTCTTGGTTTAAAATTGTTAACTTATGCAGGGGGCGCTCCGGCTCCAATTGTTTATTAACAAAAAAGTACCTTTTCTTCAAGGCCCAAAACGAAGGGCTTAATATTATTTTTTTTATTTCGTTGATCAAAATTAGTAAAATATAAGTCTTGAAAAAGCAGAAGACAGTTTGTAATACCTAAAATTTTTATAAACAAAAATGATATAGCCTACTAGATTAGGGCTCTAAAATCAGTAAAACTCAATTATCTTAGCAAGAAATTATCCGATCATGCTTTAGAACCTCTCATTTAATTAAGAATTAAAAAACCTATGTTTTGCAATGACAGAAATGGATGAAAAAATATTTTTGCAATAATTATCAACATTTAAAAAAATGGCTAATTTTAACGGTTTTTTTGCATTTTTTCATAAACAAACGAACCAAATCAATTTAAGTCGGACTTAAATTATAGGTTTTTTAATACCTAAAAAAACATTTTGAACGTATTCCTCTAAAATTAACAATGGCGCTTGCAGAAGCGAAAAACACGTTTTTAGCACTTTTAACCCCCACCCCTACACACTTTTTTCGAGTCTAAAACTATACAGTCATATTCAGGTAATCACCCTCTATAACTACTAATACCTTTCAACCTATTACAAATTAACGTTATAAACAGCCCTTATTTTTACCTACAGACTGGGCTAATCGTTTTTAAGATTCTCGCGGGCAAGGAATTTAAAAATCATAATATTTTAATTACATTTTTGGTTTTATACAAAATGTAAAGGGGGTATTTAATTATGTTTTTATTATTTTGGGTACCTTTTTACATTATTCATGTTATTAGACAGATTTCATCTACAGATATTTGCTTAAGAGTGTATTTTCTAGGAACAAGAAAAATAATTGTCGGTTTTTTTGAATGCGTGAATACGTAAGTTTACTACTATTAGTACAGTGGGTGAGGAGGAAAAAGGTGTTTGACCTCCGGATTTTTTTGTACAGTTTCCATTTTTATGAAAATGTGGAATTAAGTTGCTTTTACCCTCTAGATTAAAGTTTATATATGCCTAGGGTGTGCTTTTTATTTTTAGGGGGTAAAAACCACCCCTTAAGCTAAAGAAATAAAAAACCATAGAAATAGATCTTATGTAAATAAAAATCATAGCCAAATATGTAAAATAAATCTATTTTTTTCTTGCAAATATGAAGCTACTCACTAGGAGATTGGATTATTATGCAGCACAATTTAAACAAAAACTTTTTAATTTATCAAATAAAAAATCCCTTGTTTCGGCGATTATTTATTTATGAGCATTATTTCATTTTTCATTAATGCATAATTTTCTATTAATAAACGATTTTAGCAAAGACAACAAAAAGTACCCAGAAAAATGAGTTTATATGTAACCTTGTCATTCAAATACCAATAAAACATTTATCAAGTTAGTAACCTAAAATCAAAATTCCTAAAAAAAGAATCATTATAATTTCCATTATATAACAACAAATTGATTTTTAAAAAATTATTTTAACTAACATGGCCATTAAGTGGCGATTATTGATCTCAATCCTGACGCGCTTACTAAGGCTCGCGTGCTAAATATAGTCTGTCTCAAAGTATATCGTTATGGCTTTTGACGGATCATACCCCAATAAACCTTTAACGATTTTATTACCTATTGTTATTGGGTAAACCCATTTGTTCATAAGGGCAGAGGTGGGCCAGGTATTTCTTGAGTATTAACCATTAGGATATAAATATTTTGCTAATATTTTAGTTGCAGTGTTGAATAACCGTTTTTACTGTGCGTTTCGAAAAAGTTGTTTTACGAGAATATAACTATGTCGCGTCGAAATCATTTGTCATTAGATGCAACACATTTTTCACAACAACAGGTTGTGTATGAAACTTTAATGAATAGAGGTCTAATTAAACAAGAAGCTTTAAAAGAAACCTGTCTACTTACAAAAACTCCAATATCATCAATAAGGGATATTATTATTAGTGAAGAATTGAACAAAAGAAAAAAACGTAGTTACTTTCAATCTCACCGTTTAGACAAAAGTGATCAGGACCTAATAAGAAGGAAAATATATTGTCTTTATAAAAGCCGGGTTATTCCTACCTTGGATAAACTGAAAAAGGAGCTAGACGAAGACGAAACCAATATAAATATTAGCCGTGCCACCCTCATGAGTTGTTTTGTAAATGGGATTTAAATACCAAAATAGACAAAAGACAAGTAGTAATGGAAATCCACAGATTACGCATTGGGAGGTTTTTAGATTAACCATTCAAGAAATTTTAAATATAGGTTAGAAAACCGATCTATGAAAATTTTACTTGATAAACTATGGTCGAAATCACTGACATTAGTATTCCAAAACTTGGATTATCATAAGGATACAAGTGCAGAACTTTTTAAAACTGGTTTCAAAATTTTTTTTATAAAATATTCCAAACAACAGTGTTATTGTCATGGATAACGCAAGCTACCACAGCCGTCTGCTACACAAAGAACCAGCTTCATCAAGTTCAAAAACTGAAATCCAGGAATATTTGTTAGAAAATGATATTTATTTTGAATTCAGTTATAAAAAAACGCAACTTTTGGAAGTCCTAAAGTCATATGCAATTAAAAAACAATATGTATGTGATAATTTGGCTAAACAGGCTGGGCATACTGTCTTACGGCTTCCTCCGTATCTCTGTATGTTTAACCCCATAGAGCATTTGTGGAACCAAGTAAAATCAAAGATCAGAGCAGGAAATGTTACACCTGCTTTAAGTCCCAGTGTTATAAATTTGATAAAAAATGTAATTACCAACATACCAGTTGAGAGCTGGAAAAATTCACTACAGCACATTATAAAAATTAAGGACTCTTACATTTCTATCCAAAACAACATAAATCCTATTGTAATTAATCTCAATGATGACTCTGATAGTGAAACAGAATTAGATTTAGATATTTAGATTAAAAATGTAATTATGTATAGATAATGCAGTTATAAATTTATCAAAACTTTGCATATATTTAATTTCTTAATGTAATTTTAAGATTATACTTACCTAAATAAACAATAAATTATAAATCTTTATATTATTAAAGTCCGCCCCTAATGTTCCGTCCTTTAATACCTACCGATCCGCAGTTTTATTGCTGTCGGCAGGTATAATCCATAAATGAAGGCAAGAGCTAACACGGTATACTTTGAGACAGACTATACCTTGTTTGTTAAATAGCTATTACCTGTCAAAGACAATCGAGATAAATACAAATACATAAGGATAATCACCGGCCAACACACATTTTGGTGCCTAGAATTTTAGACCTGATTTTAGGTATGACTGGTTTTAAGTTTTTTCGAGACAGTTTATTTTTTATATAAACTATAAAAAAGAAAACTACGAATTTCGGGACAAATATCTCACAAATTTAAATGTACAGGATGGAGCAGGTTTGAGATAACAAACAATGACAAATTATGATTAAAAAAAACTTTCTATAAAAATCTTTCGACAAAAGCTTCAGTTTTGAGATACAGGGTGTTACTGAAGCATTTGCCGATTTATTTTTATAAAAATAAACTGTTTAAGCAACAACAAAGTTTGTCAGCAAAAAAAAATATGTTTCTCCATGGATTTTGTTAAAAAAAATAAGAGTATTTAAACGCGTCGGTGAAATATCGAAATAAAATACACGATGCGCGATATGTAAACAATAAGGTGCCTTAGTATACAGGGTGGCTCAAAAGAAAAGAAATTATAGCAATCAAGATATTTATCCAATTAATAAATCAAATATCAATATCAAAAATACTACTGATTTTTACGTATCAACTCTATTTACCACATAGAAAAACTGAATTTTTACAGAATAATCGATATATTTTTCATTATACATCTAGAAATTGCCCTTTAAGTGATTTTTTCGAGTGAAATTGTCTGGGGCATAATTCCCCAGCAATTATTGGCTATCATATGAACGTCCCATCTGCCTTGATGCCTATTCTCCATTGTCTTTATATCTTAATGGTAGCTTTCTTCTTGTTCTTCACTAAGATCTTCTAAATTATGTTAAGAGTGATCTATATCTAAGATTCATAACCGTGTTAAATTGTTCCACAGAGTGTTTTGAAATTTAGTCCATTTAAAATTTTTAAAAGCCCGGTATAAAATAAAAATCAGGATGAGAGTGCCTATATTTTGACAAAAATGATTAGAATCCATGGAAAATTAATAAAGTTATTTAAGATTGAATTTGATCAAAATTTTCTTTTCCCGGTTTTTTATATTCAGGAGTGTATTAACTGACTTTGCGTTTAATTGAATATTGTATTTTTCTTGAATTTAGATGATTTTCATCGCTTTCCAAGAGAGAATGGCCAAATTTAATACCGAAATTAGTTAAGATTACGTTTTCATAGTAAAATATTTTAATGTTTATTTGTTCTTCAGACATGTTTATGCAATTTAGATTATTAGAATTTTGACAGGCTTTGTAGGATCGTTCTAAAATGCGCTTTAAATGTTTAAAAAGACTTCTTAAAAATTAAATAAACATATTAAACAATTTTTAAACACGCTTTAATATTTTATAACAATACCATAAAATATTTGTTACCCTTATAGAAAGAAATCAGCAACAGTAGTTATTAAAGAAAATCAATACTTTCCTTTTGTTTAAGTCATTCAGCGAAAAAAAATATTAAATAGACCCTTGGCAACAAGAAAATCCATAATACCACGTAGGTTGATCAGGTTATAGAACTATAAAAATGTTTTAAGGTAGATTTTTAGATAAATAACATAAAAATAAAAATAACATAAAAATAAAATAAAAGTTAAATGAAGGTTATTTTAATAAGTCGTTTATACACAGAAAAAACATAAAATAAAAATAAGAAATTACTTTGAAGATCGCCAACTTTTAACTTCCTATTTTAATTTTAATGTGATATCACAACTGCGCATGCTCTTTTAAAGCGCGATAGAAAGAAAAACTGACTGTTCCTGTTTATTTATGTTTATTTTTATTTTCCAATTTTGCCTCTTTTTCATCATTGATCTTAACCTTTAAGATTAGGTTCTCATCGAAACCACTTATCATAGTTTTCTTATTTTAGAGGAGCGTTAACCACACAACAAAATCCAGAAATTTAATAAAAATAAACAATCAGATTCTGCTGATTATTTACTCTTATTTCTTTTTTTTATTTGGCTTTTTCAATAAGAATAAACAATCAGGTCATGCTGATTATTTACTCTTATTTCTTTTTTTTATTTGGCTGTTTAAATGGGCCTCTTTGTGTTTTTTGTTTTATTTCCTATTTTATTTTTATTCCATTTTTCTGTATAAATTCATCTTCAAATTTACTTTTAAGCATGTGATTATTATTGAGTAATTTTAATTTAAAATTTAGGGTATTTTTTAAATATTACCTAGTAATAATTTTTAGGTAATAAATTTTAGTTTAATTTAATTTATTATTTAGCAAAGTAAAGTATTAGGGGAAATTATCAGTTCTCCCTTAGTTTAAAGACCTAAAAATAAATTATAAAATATTTTTAAACCACAACTTACTATAAAAACGTATTTAAAAAAATATATATCTGTTAAAAAAAAGACACAGTCAAAAGTAGGTACAAAGCAAGTTAGTGGTTTAGAATATTTTTTAGGTTGGTGCCAGCAAAGCCATCGTTTTTATTTTAATTAAGTTTTATATTCGTTAAATTGGTTGGGGCTATATAGTTACTTTTATCTAATAATATAAGAGTATATTCCTTTACGTTACGTTTTTCTAAAAAAGCTTCCTTTGTCAAAATACTAGGAGCGTTTCAGTTTATTTTGTGATTAATAATAAATCTATGTCTAAAGATTTTCGGTTTGTAAAATTTTGTGTGTTTATATACGTTTAATACTCTTTTATGCATTTGTGTGTAAGCAATAGTCTGAAAGTTTCACCTATATGTGCAATAACAGTATTACGTGGGATCATAGTTAAAAAAGAACTCGTAATAAAAAAGCCAAAAGCGCTTTTAGTCACCTCCAAGAAGTTCTTTGTAAGCTTTCTGTAAACATTAATATCCTCCTAAGAATTCTTAGATGCTACATATTTAGTCTTCTCCTCTACGGAGTAGAAAGCTGGAGTCTTACCAAGGCCACCGCCAAACAGCTATCAAAATTTGGTACTACCTACTTATGCCAATATATATAAGTCTCATTTTCTTGGATGAATTTTTGAAGCCAACGAGAAGTGACTAAAACATTTAAATTTTCCATAATTTTTACGTGAACTTCCAATGGCTGACTAAAATTTAACAACCATTGTGGTCATCCAAAGGTTATGATACTAAACTTTCCCCCCAAAAAAATTTAAACATACAAATATCGACTCCATCCCGAATGGAAAATTATTACGAGAAGCTGGAGTCTTACCAAGGCCACCGCCAAACAGCTATCAAAATTTGGTACTACCTACCCATGGCACAATAAATACAAGGTAGGATCTTGCGCATGACGTTTGTCACGTGATAGCCGGGTTATTACGTAGTAATGTGACTAAAAGGATTTTTTCGCGACATACCGTTTTTACCGAACTCAAGGACTAGAATTAACGCAACGCCAGTTTGTAGGCAAGGTGTTTGATATAGTGATCTGTTTGTTTTTGTTTTGGAAAAACGTAAACAAATTGCCAAATCTCAAAAACCAAAATCAGGAAGTTACCTTGAAAATGTAATAAAATTATTTAAAAATGTTGGTTTTTGTGTTAATATAGGCAGCATCAATTTGAATATAAACATTTATTAACATGACAGTTCCAAGCACCGGTAACAAGGTTGATTTGGACAGCTGCTGCATTCGTTTAATAAAAAATTATAGTAAATCAGGTTTTATACGGCACTTCGATGTCATTTTATCTCTTTCTAGTAGGTTGTATTATTCAATAACACGTTCTGTAAACTGACTTGATCAACAGCAATTGAATTAAGCATCTAAAGTAAATGTCATATCTGTCTGTCACTTCAGATAATAAACAAAAATAGTTTTCCGGCTTTAAAAATATTTTTAACAATAAAGAATCATCGGTTTATAAAAATGTAAATTATGGTGCAATACCATAAACATTTAAGAAGTTATTATTTCCGGAGTGTTGTTATTCAGTGTGTTTCATCAATGTTGCCGGTGCAGTGTGTTTACAAGAACTATCCCTCCTTGTCCCCCTGAATATATTAATGCCAAACAAGATTTGTTTACTTTATTTCTATTCAAGAATTCGTAGATTCTAACCGTGCTTAACCCGCATATCCTCACAAAAACGAAACGGTTTACGTATGTCACGCGTGTGTCAATTTACCTATTAATCGTTTAATACGCTTTTTGAGTTTAAATCCAAATGTAAGGTGTTTAGTGAGTCAAGTAATAAGTCAAAAAGATAAGATAAAAACCAAACTTTCCATTCAATAAGATATTAGCTGTTTCCAAGTCAACTTTAACAAGTAAATCTTTTCCTCTATGATTTAAATATAATTGTACCTATTCATTCATTATAAAATTAACTAATTAAATCGAAAAATTTGCAATCCAAATAGTCGTTAAACCATAGAAAAAAGACATCATAGGCACCAAAACAATGGAAAAGCCGCGAATCCTCCATTATTTTAATTTGATACTTGACATAAAAATTGAAATGACGTAATATGTCGTCATAACACCTTCTCCTACGTTACCGGTTCTCGCCAAAATTTGTTTTAAATTGAGTTGAAGCCGTATGTTTATAGTGGTATTTTTATTAATTTGTTTAGCGTTTTACTTTGCTTTTCGGTAGTTTTGTGACTCTAAAACTAGTTGAAGTTTAAGATAATTTGTTATATTAAAAGCCCATATCTTTAAAATAAGCCTAATATTTAAAAATGGCAAAAAATTCACAAAGATTGCAGGCTTTCTATTTAAATTTTGGCAAGAAGTCACATTGCTACGTCATTGCGCAAAGCGAACCGATTTTGGATCGCTGGTGATCCTACCTTGTATTCATTGTGCCATGCTACCTACCCATATTATGAGTCTCATACATACACCATACGACTAACGTTAAGATTCTCGAGAGACCTAGAAAAAACAAGAAAATAAATACCATCGTAAAGAAGGGAAGTCGGTGGTAGTCGAGGAAACGTGGCACAAAAATAGGCCTTACGAGGGATTTTTTGTACAGTAAGATAGGTTTGAATGCGGTTTTTTGCATTTGATTCGTATGAACGTCTACAAACTTTGTGAACAAATTTAATTAATGGGAAATAAAAAACTGCATTTGTGCATTTAAAAAAATGCATTTTTAAAATGCATTTAAAATTTGTAATTGTAAAAAATTTATAACTAAGTAAATAATGATGAAAATGAGCCCGAATTTGTTACTCGGGGGGTTTTCGAGGTTTCTAAATACAAATAGGCTTTTGACGGACCATACCCCAATAAACCTTTAACGATTTTATTACCTATTGTTATTGGGTAAACCCATTTGTTCATAAGGGCAGGGGTGGGCCAGGTATTTCTTGAGTATTAACCATTAGGCATATAAATATTTTGGCTAATATTTTAGTGGCAGTGTTGAATAACCGTTTTTACTGTGCGTTTCGAAAAAGTTGTTTTACGAAAATATAACTATGTCGCGTCAAAATCATTTGTCATTAGATGCAAAACAGATTGTGAAAAATGTGTATGAAACTTTAATCAGTAGAGGTCTAATTAAACAAGAAGCTTTAAAAGAAACCTGTCTTCTTACAAAAACTCCAATATCATCGATAAGGGATATTATTATTAGTGAAGAATTGAACAAAAGAAAAAAACGTAGCGATTTTCAATCTTACCGTATAGACAATAGTGATCAGGACCTAATAAGAAGGAAAATAAATTGTCTTTATGAAAGCGGAGTTATTCCGTCCTTGGATAAACTGAAAAAGAAGCTAGACGAAGACGAAACCAATATAAATATTAGCCGTGCCACCCTCCATAGAGTTGTTTCTAAAATGGGATTTAAATACCGCAAAATAGACAAAAGACAACTAATGGAATCGCACAGATTACGCACTTGGAGATTTAATTACCTTCAAGAAATTAAAAGATATAGGTTAGAAAACAGATCCATAATTTACCTTGATGAAACATGGTTCGATACACACGACACAGTATCCAAAGGATGGGTTGATTTCAGTCAAAACTATCAGACGAAAGCACATTCAAATAAAGGAAAACGCATTACCATAATACACGCTGGTTCAGAAGACGGATTTGTCCCAAACTACTTGCTGTTGTCTGCAAAGAATATTAAGGATTCTAGCTTGGATTATCATGAGGATACAAATGCAGAACTTTTTCAAAACTGGTTTCAAAATTATCTTTTAAAAAATATTCCAAACAACAGTCATATTGTCAGGATAACGCAAGCTACCACAGCCGTCTGCTACACAAAGCACCAGCTTCATCAAGTTCAAAAACTGAAATCCAGGAATATTTGTTAGAAAATGATATTTATTTTGAATTCAGTTCCAAAAAACGCATCTTTTGGAAGTCCTAAATTCATATGCAATTAAAAAACAATATGTATGTGATAATTTGGCTGAACAGGCTGGGCATACTGTCTTACGGCTTCCTCCGTATCACTGTATGTTTAACCCCATAGAGCATTTGTGGAACCAAGTAAAATCAAAGATCAGAGCAGAAAATGTTACACCTACTTTAAGTTCCAGTGTTATAAATTTGATAAAAATGTAATTACTAACATACCAGTTGAGAGCTGGAAAAATTCACTACAGCACATTATAAAAATTGAGGACTCTTACATTTCTATCCAAAGCAACATAAATTCTATTGTAATTAATCTCAATGATGACTCTGACGGTGAAACAAAAATTAGATTTAGATATTTAGATTAAAAATGTTATTATGTATAGATAATGCAGTTATAAATTTATTAAAACTTTGCATATATTTAATTTCTTAATGTAATTTTAAGATTATACTTACCTAAATAAATAATAAATTATAAATCTTTATATTATTAAAGTCCGTCCCTAATGTTCTGTCCTTTAATACCTACCGATCCGCAGTTTTATTGCTGTCGGCAGGTATAATCCATAAATGAAGGCAAGAGCTAACACGGTATACTTTGAGACATACTATAATTTAAAAAATATCTGGTTACTCTGCATAATGCAGGTGTAATTCGAGAAAACCTTAAAAACTCAATTAACTCACCGCCATTCTCGTTTAAAAAAATATTAAATGAACTAGTCAAAATAGATTAAACAGTCATTTGTAACATTTCGTCTTAAATTATTATATAAAAAAAGTTTTTAGAATTGTCCACCTTTTTTAAAATAAAATTGAAAAAAATATGTTTCTAACTAATGTTTAATTTTGAACACATTTTAAGTCCATTTTATATTTAAAAAATGGAAACCGCCATGTCACTAAAACGTGGATAGATTTTTGCATTTTTTAAGGTATTTTGCAAGTTTAGAAGGGTCAGTTGACTCTGTGCGCGGGTCTTTATATCTATACCCTAGGACCTAGACCAAAGCGGTTCGTTCTATCATGTAACCCAAAAATATTTTTTTAATAAATGAATTTACCGCCTTAATATGCAACAGTAAAAAATATATCTAAAAATAGAAATATATTACTTACTGATTTTTTATCGGGACAATGCCCTCGTTTTCAATGCAATTACCCAGTGTGAAGGGTACACGGCTGAAGTCACTTGGGGATTAAATATTGGACAGCGTGTCTGTATACCTTAATAGATTTATTGCGGGATTGTGTATTGTCCAATGTTAAAGGCCAATAATGTTTTACTCTAGAGTGCACAATAATTTTAAACATGGAATTTAATGAATTTGAATTATAGTCCAGGAAACGAAGCATTTTGCCTAGCTGTTTTTACAAAATGCATAGAATGACTTAAAATTTTGAAAGTGGGTAGGGAATAGTCTAAGGATCAAAATCTATATCATGCCGAAGGGCGCCTTTATCTTGGGGGTGGTTGTCAATCCATCTCGGGGGTGGAATTTTTTAAAAATATTTTGACCACAGGAATCGATGGAAAAATTATTTCTAGAAAAATGTTTTATGCATTTTTTTGTAAAATGCATACTTTTTGAGTTATTCGTGATCGAAAGTCGGAGTTTTTCGTCGATAAAATCAACGTTTTTAATCAGTTTTTTGCAAATAACTCGATAAGTATGCACTTTATTAAAAAAACTGTAATAACAAAATTGTAGCTTTTGAAAAACGAATAAACTGTTTTTTTTTTGTAATTACTGTGGGACTAATACAAACCAAGTTGTGGTTTGTTAAAGGTTAGCTGTTATTCATCAAACACAAAATTTTAGAGTTTCAAAGGCAAATAAGGCAAAATCTACGTATTTTTCAAGGAAAACTAATAATAATTTTTTAAAGCATTTGTAAAGACTTAAAAAAAGACATGTATCATAAAAGTTGAGTGAGTTATGATCAAAATAAGTTTAGACCAAAATTTTTCGAGTGCAAAAATCTTCGAAAACAACCCCCTAATTACCACCCTAATTAAAATAATTCGTAGCCCTTTTTCAATTGTCTTTATCTATGTATCATAAATACATTCTAAAATTTTAACCGATTTAAATTGCTTAGTCTAAAAAAATTAAGCTGCAAGTAAAAATCAAATTTCAGAATTTTAATTAAAAAAGACCTTTTCTTGAAAATGACTCGAAAACAAAGGGAGATACGTAAAAATTACTAAGGTATTAAATTGGAGCTTTTTGAATTATAAATATTTTGCCTTTTTTTATTTATTGTATAAAGGAAATTAAGTAAGATATAAACGTTCAAAACGCATGTGTATAGACGAGCACTACCTTGTTTCAGCCCTATAAACTCACTCCTTTGAAAAATAAGGGTTTTAAACAGTTTCAATATACAGGACCTTATAGCTCTTGAAAAAACCAACAAAATGGCTTTTTAAAGAACACAATATATATATATATATATATATATATATATATATATATATATATATATATATATATATATATATATATATATATATATATATATATATATATATATATATATAATATATATATATATATATATATATTTATATATATATATATATATATATATATATATATATATATATATATATATATAATAAATAATATATATATATATATATATATATATATATATATATATATATATATATATATATATATATATATATATATATACATATATATTTTATATAGTTTATTTTAACTTAAGTCTAGGCTTTACTCATACATATTCCTTGGGAAAAACTAGTGTGGATTAAGGTAGTTATAGTATATTCTCTTTTGAACAGGTAATAAGGAATACACTCATTGTACCCTACCTTTATGGCAACAGTTCTAAACTATAAGAGAGTATAGTGTAGCTGCATTTTTTTAGATTCCAGATCTAATACCTCATTTCTGTTACTATGACAATTCTGATCCAAACAAGCGGGCCTTTTCATCTATTATTTAATTCCTATATTACTTCTTATCGATAACAATATCGTAGGCAGAAGAAGGTCGTGATAGTATAGTAATAATTAAATTGTATTTTTCTGACATCAATCCTTTTATATTTCATAAACTTAACAATTTTTGACACAGGAACCTAATGCTTACAGAGGCCTTTTATTTGTTTATGAACCTTTTATTCTTGGTACCTACTAAGACCCTAAGATTTTGTAAATTGTTTTTAGATTTAAAAACATGTTATTTTTGAGAAAACCGTAAGAGATAAAGCAATTGTGTTTGTACACTTTTGGGACGAATATTTAAAACGAATATAAATGTGTTAAAATATCAAGGTTAACTTGATTTATTTTGGAGATACAGGGCGTTTTTAATTTTTTGTCGATTTTACGAGGGTCCTGTATATCGGTTATTATTAGAGACAATTTGGACAAAACATGCTTTTAAAAAGTACAAATTATGTGATCAATGATCACGTCTTATTTTTGGATGAAGAAAATTTGATCATTTAATCGGCTAGGTGGAAAAATGGCGGTAAGAGCTGAGCTGCAAGCCTATCATAGTAGTTTTACATTAAAATATATTTCTTACCTTAGGTATAATACAAAACACTTTTTACTAAGATTATGACTATGTGTCACTCGTTACTACGTTTTGAAGATCTTAATCGGCTTATAATGGACAATCGCACAACTTTACCCTCAATTTCTTAATTTAAAAAAATCCCGCTTTATCTATCTTCAAAAAATAGGTTTACATACAAGAACTGTAAGATTTGGCAATAGATTAACGCTGTCTAGCCATCAGAGCGCTATGTTGTAAAGGTCATTTACGTACAATACAAAAGATTTATAACTCTTTACCAAATGAACTTATTTTTTGGATGAGTGTAGTAGTGGTAAATGCTTTTTTCTACGACTGTTTAATAATATGTTTATTATTAACTAATTTTGAATAGATAATAACACTTATTACCTACCAGTGAGTAATTATCCATTACTCACGGGTTCAATGACCTCTACATAGAAGCATCAAACGCACGTATACACTTTTTTAAGAGTCAATAAGCGCTGTCTAACATATCTAAGTTTCAAAAAGTCGACCTTTAATAATTGTCAATATCGAAAAAAATAAGAATCATTAACAAAATTCATTTATCTGAAGAAAAAAAAAGTTCATCTTTCACAATCTTGTGACCTTATAAGATAGTGTATAAAAATAATAGTGAGCTTTGCCTGACAGAAAAATTGCTGGTTGACATCTGTTTTCACGGTACTAGGACAACCAATGTTATTCACAACTGACGCCATATTTTGATTTATAGAATATATTAAAAGTTTTCGTTCGTTCAATAAATACCTAGGAAATTTCCTGTAAGAATAATGGCTAAAATCAGTGACGATGAAATGGAAACTGGCACTTCACCCGAAATTACAGAAGCAGCGAAACTCGGCGAGCTACAATTTATTACCAAAAAAATCAAGAAGCTAATACGAAGCTGTTTATTATTTAATTAATATTTTTTTAATATTCATATCTTAGTATCTCTATCACAAGGTTGGTAATTAAGGTAAAATTGTAAAACAAATTAAAAAGTACTTGGGCAGGTAGATTTCTTCCTTTCTCTCATGTACTTTTAATAGCAAGTTCCGAAAAATTTAATTAAAATGCAGCTATATAAATCATTGAAAAGGTAATTAAAACAGCCATGTAACTAGTGTATAAAAGATAAGTCGTAGAAAAAGTATAGTATTCTACTCGCATGTGATAGCTATTACTCACTCTGATAAAATACGTCACTCGCCTTCGGCTTGTGACGCAAACTTCATCATTGTCCACTTAATCTCCAAAATACCTTAACTAATGAATTTCTCGTTTTTCTCTACTTTACTTACTTTTCTTAGTTATTTTCTGAAATTGCATTTTTTTATTTTATTTGTTTTAAATACCTTTCTCGGAGTGTTTGCAGTGAGGATAGTAAATATTCAATTCGTTTTGTGTGTAGGTTATGTAATATCTATCTTTTAAAAAATTACGTGTATACGAACGATTTATTTTTTCAAACGTTATTTTTTTATCCTATATTATCATTAGTGCAAAGTTCAGTAGAGTAGTCTCTTTGGCCAGACTTGCGCCTTGCTTTCTTTAAAATTTATGGTTATACCTGAAAAGAAATTTTGTATTTTATTTTCCTAATAAAAGACATTTACTATTAATATTACAATATATTTTATTAATATATAGCAACAATGTGATGTATCTACAGGTATAATAACAAATTATAAAATCTAGTGCATGATTACTTTGTATAACATATTTAGTAACAAGCCTAATAGTCCATTCAAACCGCGGGTCCTGGGTGCCCAGTTTCGCTGCAAGTGGGGACTACCTTCAGGGTACGTTTTTTTGGATCGCTGATTCCGAATTTCAGAATCCCGAAGCTAGGAAATTCTGGCATCACCCCTAAAAAGGTAAAAAACGCCGGGTTTTTTTTACCGAAAATCTTATATAAAAAACTTATGAAAATGCTCTTTAGGCACCTAACGGTGCGTTTTTTAAGTCGCTGATTCCGAGTTTTAGGGACCCAAAACCCTTGAACCCCGATGTCACCCCTAAAAAGGCAAAAAACACCATTTTTAGGGTTATTTTTAGGAATAATCTCATGAAAAATTTATAGAAATTATTTAATATTGATAATTATTTGTATTTTTTATGATATTATATCAATTTAAGCCTAAATTAAATTTTCGGGTAATTCATTGGGAGTGAAATAACCCCAATCAACCCTTAAATATCATACAATTTAAAAAAAATGTTTTGCTTTTGGCCTTAAATTTTACATAAATAGTCATTTTACGACCAAAAAAATATTTCCCTTCCCCAAAGGAAATAAAGTAAAAAGTAAAAGTAACTATTGTAAACTAATTGTTTTTATTTTACATTAAATAAGATATTTTTCTAACCCCCAGAAAGATCTACGGATTCATTTCAGTTGTTAATGGGATAAAAAAAATTAAAATCAAAAAACGGATTTTTATTCAAAATTTAAAGCAAAATATAAGAAATTAATTTGTTTTGCGCACTTTTTATTTTATCAGTAGTTTTTCTCGTCAAAAAGGTGAAAACATCTTGTGATACTTTTTTGTAAACAAATTTTTTGGTATAAAAAAAATACGAAAGAAATTATTTTAATTTTATTATTTTACTTTTAATTCGAATAGGATATTTTCTAAGCCCCGAAAAGGGGTGCGAGGGGTACTTATAATACCCTAAGGAAGGATTTTTTTTTTGTTTTGGTCGTGAAATTACTATTTATTTAAAATTTTAGGCAAAAAGCCTTTTTTTGCATTTTGTTTTAATTGAACGATATTTTAGGGATGATTGGGGGTTGTTTCACCTCAAATAAATTACCCCAAAATTTCATTTAGGCTTAAATTAATATAATGTCATAAAATACATATTACATTATCATTTATTATAATTTTCATATATTATTCTTAAAAATCAATAAGTTTTTTCTTAATTATATCAGGGTTTATTTCATAATTATAAAAAATTCAATTATTTACTTAAAATAATAAAAAAATAATATTTCAATTTAATTATTTATATTAATAATAATAAATAAATATAATATTTATATTTATATATATATATATATATATATATATATATATTATATATATATATATATATATATATTATTATATATATATATATATATATATATATTATATATATATATATATATATATATATATATATATATATATATATATATATATAATATATATAAATATATATATATATATATATATATATATACAGGGTGTAAAAGGTTTTAATGGGCGATAGTGGAGCTCAATATAAGTCGAAAAGTTTTTATGACGTATGTGTCAAAACTTGGCAGATTTTTATCTAAACGATGTTAAAGTCATGCACTTTGAAAGCCGTTATTTCTCTAAACCGTAACAACTGGAAACTTTTGTCTTAATCGCTTATCGCTATCAGTAGAAACCTCCAAATTGGAAATCTGTGACCCAAAAACTTACCTTGGGAGTATTTTTTAGGTGCCCAAAGAGCATTTTCATAAGTTAGTTATAAGATTTTTGTTAAAAAAACCCTAAAAAAAGTTTTTTTTGCATTTTTAGGGGTGATTCTTAAATTTGCGAGCTACGGGACCTCAAAATTCGGAATCAGCGACCCAAAAAACATGCCCTGAAGGTAGCCTTTACTTGCAGCAAAATTGGGCACCCAGGACTCATGTTTTGAATGGACTATAATGACTGTGCGGATATTGCGATGCCCAAAATGATAAAAAAAGAACTAAAACATGTTTTACTAAATTCCTTCAAAAGTAATGTAACTGTGAGTAAAAAATAATTTCATTGACCAACTGCCCTCTGTAACCTCTGATATTTGCCAATGGCGTCTTGTACTAAGGCTGCGGCTGAAGCTATTTTTTCCGGCGTCATTAGGGATCTTACTGCTGCCTTGTTTATATCCTAAAAAATTTTTTTTCAAAATAAAAATAAAAAACCATGATTGTTTAATACATTTGTGACTTTTTTATAATTTTACAAAAGTTTTCAAATTGTCTATAATTCATTATAAAGCAAGCCTTAACTGCCAGAAAAATAATTGTTGAATGTACGAGGTGGTAGGCATGTTTCTGCTAAAAAACTTTTAGAAAAGTTTTTATTTCATTTTAATCGCTCCTAACTTTGTAAGTATTGGCAGTTTCTTTATTAAATATCCTATGCGATACTCCCGGGTAGATATTTTTGTTTGAAAAAATGTGCAGTTTTGCAAATGGCTAGAGTGCAGAATATTAAACTTTCATAATTTATTTTTTTAACAGGTACTAGAGACTTCATGCGCCTAAATGCTTTTGGGCGTCCTAAACAATTGTTTAAAGATAGAAACAGTTTTTTTTTGTTTAAAGAAATAGATGGGAAATAAGACAATAATTCCATACAAACCATGTGAAAAAATTAATAATTTGCTATTTTGTATAGATCCACCGTGAACGCCTGTAAAGTCTGACAGCATGGCAACCAATCGACCGATTGACAATTTCAACATATCAACGGAAGCGCCAATCCAAGTACTTCTCAACCATAATTTAAGTAAGATTTTTTATAAGCACAAAATTGTTCCTTTCTTTATATAATTGTTGAGGGCGCCCAAATAATCCGATTTTCATTTTTATAAAAAAGATCTCAAGTATATGTGAAAAAAATCCAAAGTTTTATATTTTACATAATTTGCAAAATATACTTTTTTTTAACAAAATTGGATTGCAAAATTATTGTAAAAGAAACATCCAACCGATTTGAACGGATCATTTAACATAGCACGAAGTTTTTTTCTGGAAAAGTATAATAGACCTTTGAGAAATCTAAAGAGTCCAGAAAACCATGCAAAAGAAAGCACATAAAAAAGAAAAAAAAACTACTGTTTTTTCGGTGTTCAGTAATCCCATCGACAATATATAAAGTACTTGTCACGGCTGTCTGTGGTTTTATTTTATATATATATATATATATATATATATATATATATATATATATATATGTAGAATTTTTAAAACAAAATTAAAGTAAATGGTTATAGTTAATGATGAAATGTCTACTTTTATTTTTTTTTTCAGTAAAAAATTGCAACCTTTTAAAAAACACAAGTTTTAAGGAATGTGTTGTAAGAGGTTAAGAAAATCGGATATTGTTTGCGTTATTTGATAAAAATACTTTGACTAATGTACTTTTAAGTCAAATAAACAAGGAAAAACAGTAATATTATCATAAAAAAAATTAAACAAAAATGTATAAATATGTAAATGAGATTAATATACCCACATAATATATTAAAAAATGCCGGCCTTAAAGATTGCCCAATATCTAGGAGTAATGCTTTGAGGTACCTATTTATTTTATCTAATAATTGGACATACAATTCTTTTTGTCGTCTTATATTTTACAGTTGTTTAACGGCACCCTTTAGTAAACAAAACATTTAAAAATATATGTCATAGTCATCTGTTAAAATAGAAGTCTACTCTACGTTCTTTTGTACAACTTGGTCGGGTACAGATGATCAAATAGACAATCGTAAGACATCCAATGACAGCGCAAAATTGAGTTTTAATCCATATGCTAAAACACGCATCTGGAACTCCCTAAGTTCCAGCAGCGAGTCTTTTGGTACTATTAACAAAAGACGCAATGCTGCGCATAACTTAGCAACCCAAAGACATCCTTACAAAACTTAGAAACAAAGGCCATAATATGAGATTTATTAATTAGGAGTTTCGTTCAGCTTTAAAAAAGAATTATGTTAGTATTTACAGGGTGCTTTAATATTGCAAAAATGTGCAATGCCAGTCCTTTAATTATGTTTTCTTAACAAAATAAGCCAATAAAATGTCGCAAAACAAACAAAAACTTGAGGAATGACAATCACAAAAAGTGTACTGTTAAAACGTCAAAAAAAATCTATGATCATAATTCAGGTTTTTTCATAGTAAAGTCAAATGTTATCAATTCATATATTGACGATGTTTCTGATGTTAAAACACCTTACCTTACACCTTACTGAGAGTTTCGACTTTTGGTTAAATAAGATCATGGTCATTTTTAATTTAAGTAAAAAGAAAAACATGTGTCAGTGCGTGCAAACCAATACTCTGACATTAAGTTTTTTATATTTAAAAAGCATGCAGATCCAAAATATTTTTGACCAGCTTCTGTAATATAGCAAAGATAATACTACTACGGATAGATGGTTCATTTAAATGGGGCGCTCTGAATCAGTTCGGAGATATCAATGCTTCCGTAAATGCGAATAAAATTAAGTCGGTAACCCCCGCCCCAGCGAAACGAGATACAAAACAATGTGCGACGTTGCCAATGTCTGTCCTTGTACCTTATTCGGAATACGAAGTAGCGAAAGCGGGCGGCTAAACGGTTGGTTTTAAATTTTTAAATTTGGGACGCCGGCAACACTGTTTAACTTATCTTATCCGTAGTAGTATTATCTTTGAATATAGGTAATAGATATAACTTTTTTGTTTTTAAAGTATCAAAATAAGATTTGAAGAGTGTAACATAGGCAATAAAACTGCATTCTGCCGCTTCTGAAGGATATTAATTAATATTTTTTTATGAGCTTGCTGATTTGGTATTATTTTTGAAAAATGTTTATTCAAAATAAGTCCCATTCTTGATTTAATTTTAAAACATAGATAGCTGCTTGTTTTAATTCTGCGCTTTTTTAAAAAACCATGGTGTACATTACTTTATACAGTATGTCCACGGATAGACATCCCAATAGGACAAATGGACCAAAAATTTCGTTTTTCGAAAAAAATCATTCTTGATAAAAAGTTCTGCATCTCGAAAAAATGGAATCTACGAAGAGATTTTTTGATTTTTTTATACAGAGTACCCAAAAAAATTAAAAAAACATGAAATACTATCAAGAATAAACTAACTTTATTTATCGTTTTAAAGTACAATGGCAAATAAAAAAAGGTTTTAAATCCTATTTAGTGCTTACATAAAGAACCCAAGCTACATTTGTCCCCGTTACTGTTATAGCAGTTCATCCAACTTACCCGAAGAAAAGGTTAGTAGCATTTCCATGTATAAATTCCTGTTGCACGTGTTCTGAATGAAAAACGGTCTTATTATTTCAAAATATGGTGTGGAATTTCGTATTTTGGAATAATAGGGGCCAATTTTTTTTTAACACGTGCAACAATATACTGGGAAAATTCAAACTTTTCGGATGGGGCTGCCATTACAACCCCGGGGGCAAATGTCTTTTACAAGACGAGTGCCAGCGCATTGTGCACGTGATGTTACAGAGTGGCTTAACATGAAATTTGAAAATGGATTGGCCGGTACGGTCCAGTTATGTGGCATGGAAGGACCTTACGATTTCAGACGCGTACCTTTGGAGCCGTTTAGGGCAATTAACTTTTTAGCAACCCATTGAAAATAATATTGATATTTTGAAACTGAGGATTTTACAGTCAGTACAAATGATTTCCCTCGAGGAGGTGACAAAAAGTTATAATCACATTAGACGGCATTTTGAAAAATGCGTCGAACACGGGGGAGGCGTATTTGAATAAATAATAGTTTTTTTGTTGTGCAATGTTTTTGTTTAATACGTTTCTTATGTAAGCACTGAATAGGATTTAAAACCTTTTTTTTATTTGCCATTGTACTTTAAAACGATAAATAAAGTTAGTTTATGCTCGATGGTATTTCATGTTTTTTTATTTTTTGGGTACCCTGTATAAAAAAATCAAATTTTTTTCTCGTAGACCACATTTTTTCATGATGCAGAACTTTTTATCTAGAATGACTTGTCGAAAAACTAAATTTTTGGTTCATTTGTTCTATTGTGATGTCTATCCGTTGACATACTGTATATGTGGAATATAAAAATTATCAATAATTAATATCCCCCAGTAAGGTGAAAATTAATTAACATCTTTATAATTCTAACTTCGTT